>JAUCNQ010127424.1:0-10098 GCA_032352715.1 Bougainvillia muscus | reverse complement strand
AACGTTTGAAAGCGGATATGGTCGGTAAATCTCTTATATGACAATCCAGCACATTCCACTGAGAAATACAATATGGGGAGAAAAAGATTTCTGATATCGAACCGTGCGTGCATTCAAACCGTTCATTAAAGGTTTCGACCTCAAAGAGTAGGTTCCTGAGGATTGAGCAGCAGGTATGCAAGAAGCAAGGTAAGGCAGAGCCAAACCGTTTAATATCTTATAAAAGAGACATAGTCTTCTAAAAAACGTCGGTCAGCCAAAGTTTCTAGACCAAGTTCGTTGTAAAGCTTTTCCCTATAGATGTTCCACGTATGCAACCTGTTATTGCCAGAACAGAATTGTACTGAACAGATTCAAGTCGCTGTACAAAACACGCATTTCCTGGATTGTCATATATTACATACCTATAGACCGAGTGAGGTCTAACAAAGGACTTATAAATAGTTAAGAGTGCTTCCCGTGGTAGGGTGCAATGCAATCGTATAATCATTCCAATTATTTTGTATGCTTTTGAAATATTTTCATTCAAATGATGATCAAAGGCCTGTTTCTTACCAAGAATAAAACCCAAGTGCTTATGAGACTCTTGCACAGGGACAAAACTAATTGTTAAATGAAATGGGTGGGACAACCTGAGGCACTGATTTACGAGAAAAACATACCTCGACTGCCTGTTTGGTAGGGTCAGGATTAAATAACATTTTCCATTGATGAGCCTGAAGGGACCTCAGTGTCACGGCAAGTAACGTTGAATGCAGAAACTTCCTATGGCCACATATGCACACGGAATACTGACGGGGCATCTCTGCCAACATGATAGCAACCAATGAAAAAAATATATTGGCAGCCATTAAGGAATTTTAGCGAAATCAAAACATTCATTTCGCCATGGTCGCAGGAAGCAGACATGGCTGACAGCCTTTTTGCTATCTGTTTTATATTTCACTTATCATTATGTTATAACATGGGCTTAGGAACGTTTTTCCTGTTTGTGTAGGGTATTAGTAATGTTATGTAGTTATTTTCTAGAAGTTGCAACTAATTTAGCTCTTTCTATGCTACCAAATGTCACTTGGACATCCAAGTCCCGACAATGTTTTCGGGTGGTTCAAAGACATTTTTCAATGACACTGCTACGTTTTTTATTGATATGTTACAGACTTGCAGCACTTCAAATTGTGTCAACTTGTGCTTTTTTTATTTAGATAAAGTTAAAATATGTCTAAAAAAGCATTTTTAAGTAATTTTTATAGCTTTTGCTCTAATCAGGTGGTCTTACAAGTGCATCAGAGCAACGCCCTTGATCAGAGTGAAAATTACAATGTAGTTTGAGCTTATCTTTGGCCTTATAAACAGCCTCTGTCTTGCAGGAATTTACAGTTTTAATGAAAAATGAACCGGTTTTTACCAAATCTATAAAACCGTATTTTTATAAATTAGCCATTCAGTCACAAAATCGATTGGGCAAGGCAAGCAAATTCAGTCTCGACGTAGTTAAGGTTGCAGTTCAAGAAATTCATGAAATTTTTAAAACGGGGGTCGTGTTCAAAGTTGCTTCGTCTTTTTAGGCTTTCTATTTCATTTTGACACTTTTAATTTTATTGCATCAGATGCATTAAGATGTTCTCTTCACAAAAATTCGATTTTTGTCCATTTTAGAGCAACATACACAGAGAAAATGGCAAAGATACGAAGTAAAAATCCAGGGGGTTCCTATTATTTTGACCTATAGCCTTGCATGGCCAATTTGCAATTCTAAACAACTTTTTGGACTTTTCACTTCACATTCGATATGCAGTTTGAGAACAGATGTCGTCAGATAAAACAGCGTTCGTTTCAGGGGGTTAAAATTCAGTAAACATGAAAAAGTATTACCCCCGGTTTTATGTTTTCGCTTAAATACCTACCTGAAATTCAGATTTTTACATCTGACAACATGAATTATGAATTTAGACGCAAATTGGCACCTTTTGACATACAACAATGTAAAGGATGTGTAAAATCCTCCATGCAAGAGGGAGAAATAGATATTGTATTCCCCCTGATTGCTTAATTTGCTATTTTGGCACCCTATATTGACCAAATCAAAATAAAATTTCAATGAAGAGTTGGGAAAATTATTCCTTAACAGAAAAATGAAATGAAAAACATCTTATATTACACAAGAGACTAAGGAACATTTATTTCCTTCAGGACACTTTTCATTTCAATTAATTTCTGGGCAACTTCAAAACGCAACCTTAACTACGTTGAGGTTGGTCACAGTTTTGTCTAAACATATGTACTTGTGCTTTTCCATGACAAATAAAGCCTGTCAAGGGTACCCTGAAATGTAACTGTGTTTTTTTAATAATCTAAGCATATGTATAAAAAAACAGGAACTTAAAGTAAATTGCACTTATTTGTCCATGCCTGGTATCGAAAGGGTTAAACAGTTCCCATTAACACAAGGTGAACTCCAGTGGTAGTGTGGAAACATCCTAGAAATTTACGTTACATTCATTCAATCAAGAGTTATTTTATTAACGCTTATTTCTAAAATTCGCGTTCAGTTTGTGCTTTTTGTTAATTTCCTAGAATAAGGAATAATGGTGACGGGATTCTATTTTCCCATTCTGATTTCTATAATTTTACTATTTACGGACATACACAACCTCGTTCATTTGTCTTTATTTGATTAAGGGAGCGGGAGATGACTGAGATAAACTACCCTGGTAAAGGGATTGAGACCTTCATTATATTATTTTTTTTCACTTTGAGCACCGAAGCTATTTATAATTCATTGTCATCTCCTAGTGGGTAAAGGTTTAATAATGAAGTCTATAAGACGTCTTCACGGCGTCGTTCAGACGTCTTATGTAGACGTCAATTTCGGTCGGCTTGGCTTATTTATTGTGTTTCTAATTGCCATATAACACGCTGTTATACCATAGGAATCAAAGATACACTTCGGTATAGCAGGGAGTCAACTTAATCATCAAGCGATTACAGGACCAACATCTTACCAATGGATTGAAGGTAAAGCACAAAAATGTTTGACATCTGAAGAATGGACAATGTTAAAATATCATATCAGACAATATACACAACAACAAATAACGGTCAAAGAACTTGTCATGGCTTTGGCAGAATTACTAGACACTAAGGAAAAGGTGAGTACATCGGAAGCTAGTTAGTGCTTACCAACCTGCATTGGCGAGGAAGGCAGAAGGCTAATCTTTAGAGACCATCATCATATATACAGCAATTAACAATTAACGACTTTTGGCCTACATTTTTACTACTGTGACTAAGGAACTGTCTCAAAAATCCGCTTCATAAAGTCGCTTCATTCCTGTCAATTTTAATCTCAGATGAAGCGTTATTGTGCATACTTTGTATGCACAATAACACCACATCTGAGGTGAAAATGAAGCAATATGTGAAGGGACTTTAAGCGAATTTTTGTCACACTCGATCCCAGCACTTCTTGCCTTCACAGAGAAAGACGTCTTTCTCTGTGAAGGCAAGAAGTGCTGGGATCGAGTGTGAATTTTTGTGACGAACCCTAACTAAGTAAAAGCATGTTTTAAGTCTGCTTCTGAAGGACATACTGACTCGGCGTACCGACTCGTACTGATTTACTGACTCGCATGGGCTAGGAAGATCAAAGATGCTGTGAAACAGGTGCTTAATTTTAAACTTCCACTACATCATTTAAATATCTTTTGAGGGACTCTTGTCACACAACCTCAAAACCCAGGGTTGGTTATCTCTCTTAAAAATCAAAAAGAGATAAACGCGGGACTTTGTTAGAGACTGGTTTGTCTTGGTCTTTTTATGTCCGTCTAAATAAACTTAAATAAATAAAAATGGTACTTCGAACTTTTAAATACATGACATATTTTTTGCGAGAGGAGTCCTTTTGCCAAGATCACACATATATTTCACACGAGGCTCTGGGAACGAGGTTTCTCCCTACTAGCAAGATGAAATTGAAAATTTTGATTTGCGCCTGATATGGCCGCTCACGTGACACCACTGTTCTCAGCGCGTCCAAGCTTATTTAGCCGGTTGAAGAAACAAAAACGACAGCTCTTCTGCCATTATGCAGCCTCGTTCTATTACTCACTTTATTTACTCGATGCTATCGAATGACATATCGTACACATGTCTCATGTCTCAAAGACACCATTGATACCATCGATATATATGATGCGTATTGTTTTCGATGTTATCGACATATATACAGTCAACTCTCGAACCTCCAAGGGACCGGGGAAAAAGTTAGAGATAGCGCAAAGTTCGAGATAGCGAGTGCGTGCACTGAGTAAATAGTTGCCAAGGCACTGAAGGATTTGTTCGAGATAGCGCGTGTTCGAGATAGCGGGAGTTGACTGTATATAACTTAGGATGGGGTGACAAAACGCATATTACGAACCATTTTTATCACAGAAGGAGTGTTAACACATACTTAGTATACACTACTGGGGACTACAGTAGTGTAGCGGGAGTTAATACAGTAGTTTCCCCAGCTAGTAAATCAAATATATCTCCCAAGTAGCTTGAAAATAGTAGGCAAGTGCCAAGTTATCCAACCAGAGGATATATCAATGAAAGTAAAAGGCCCAACCAAAAAGCAAAAAGCCCTGGGGACGATTGCAGTAGAATGAAAATATATTTGTAGTGGACTGACCCACCTTTGCAACAGAGTCCTTTTGCCAAGATCATATATATATTTCACACGAGGCTCCCTTTTTTTTCTTTTTTTTTAAATTTATATTTCTTTTTTTCTTTTTTTTAACTAACATGTAGAACATTCATGCCCCACCATCAAGCTCCAAGACGCAAGCCCCAAACCCCCGGCTTACGAACCCCAACCCCCTTGTAATGACCAAGAGGCTCATAGTGAAAGTTTTCTTGGTAAATTTTTGCTTGGAAACACAGTCACTGGCTTACGCTTCGCAACCCTTAATTACTGGTTCTTTTAATAATTTTATCATATAACATTACAGAAGTTTGAAAAACTCCAGAGTTCTGTAGGTTTGATTTATTATTTTTAGAGTTCTCTTATTCCAGAAGTTCGTGGTATTGTACGTCCATCTGATATTGATGTCTATGATGAAATGATGTTTAGAATTGAAATGCTACAGATCAAGGTAGGTTGATCTGGTTAAGTTTTATACAACCTCGTTCCCAAGCTCTTCTCGCTTCTTGATGTCAAGAAGCGAGAAAACCCTGGGCATGAGGCTGGACTTTATATCAACCTCTTTCCATGTCGAATATTATTGTCTATGATGACATGTTGTTTAGAATTGAAATGCTACAAATCAAGGTAGGTTGTCGATCAGGTTCTCAAAAATTCGGTTTAAATCGTTTCGCAAATAATTTTATTTTCTACAAAGACTCTTCTTCTGGATGGAAATTCATGAGAATTAAGCAAATTTGTGAAAGGGAATGTTGATCTGGTTAGTTTTTGCAAAATTCGAATGTAAATTCGTGTCAAAATTCATACAGAAGGAGTGTTTTTGTGCATTCTAAGTATGTGTTAACACTCCTTCTGTGATGAAAAAATGAAAATGGTTCGTAATATGATACGAATTTTGCGGACGGCCCCTTATCAATATCGTTTATTAGCAATTCATCTCCAATATACCATTCGTAAAAGAAAAAAGTTTCTAAGAACAAGATTAGCCTCGTTTTTCCCTACAATACATTTCATACATAATCATTTGGTTTGTTATTTGGATTTATTTAGGCCGAAAATGAACAAGAAAAAAGATTACGAGAGCCTTCATTTGATAGTCTCTCAGAAGAAGATATAGCGGCAACACAGGTATGTGATGTTTCCAGTTTGTTTAACAAGCAAATTTGTGAAGCTTAAATCTGTAAACCCGTCTATAAGCAGACAAAATACCCCGCGATTGAGGTTATGTATACAGTGGACTCTCTCTATCTCGAACTAACAAGGGACCAACGAATTTGTTCGAGATAGAGAGTAGTCGAGAGAGTACACAAATGTTCAAGGAACCGAACTTTTTGTTCGAGATAGAGAGAAGTTCGAGATAGAGAGTAGTCGAGATAGAGAGCGTCCACTGTACATTAAGGTTGCCTGAACTTAAACTGTTGATAAATTTGCTTTTTAAGCAATACGACACAAGGAATTTGACTTACTATCGATGGGTACTATTTTTTTTACTCTTCTTCACATCCCCCAAGGCTATCACTATTCCTCCTTGCTCCACGAAACCACATTTATCAAGTAACACCAAGCCCTCTTAAGTTGTTAATCCGTATCTCAGCTTTAACACCACTATGCCAACCTTTGAAACATGGCAATCGCCACTTTACAGAGTAACAGGTTGACCGCAGTACTAACAGGGGCGTGGCACTGGGAAGATCCTCAACCTGGATTTAAACCGGGGACCTCTCGTTTATGATGAGCTAAATGTGTTACCACTCTGCCACTACTGATTTGTGTAATATGATATAGCAGAGGTAAATTTTAAATATACATTTATTAAGGGACCGTCCACAAAATTTGTATAGACATTCGTATCAATTTTCATACAGTAGGAGTGTTTTTGTGCATACTTAGTATGCACAAAAACACTCCTTCTGTGTTGATTATAGTTCGTATAATGATACGAATTTTGTAGACGGTCTCTTAGTCACAACAGTAGATTCAAAATCATTCATTTTTAATTGCTTAATGTATGGCGATAGATCTACCGTATAAAAAGCTATTAGAAATTAAAACTTGTAGTTCTACATCACAATGTTCTGACTAGGAATGGGTCCGCCACTGGTTGGTAGTTAACACAAAAATAGACATTATTACAGACGTGGCAGAATTAGAAAAATAATTTGGTACTCTCCGTCCCCCAATTGTAGGGAGGGGGGGGGGGGGCAACACCAAATCTTGGAAAATTCACCACCCATTTCCATTTATTAACACCCCCTCCAAATTAAGAAATTTTCCTAATATCCACGTACCCCCAGTTATTAGACCACCCCCTAATTAGTCAGATATTTTAATTTTACTAAGTGCTTTATGCAATAAACAAGATATTTTGGAACTATAGTCTATGTACATGTTGCATAGAGTAACTATACAACTGATAACTACTTTGACTTGAATAAATAACCCTCTTTGGTTGATGCAAACATGTCAAAACCTTACCTAGAATGTAAGACAACTCTGATTTTGATGAATATTGCCCACTCCCCCTAACTATTGACACTCCCCCTAATTAAGCGATTTAGAAGGAAATCCACCCATTTCCATTTATTAACACCCCCCACCCCCAATCTATAGATTTGACGGGAAATACCAACCCCCCTCCTTAATATACCCTCCTCTTCAATTGGGGGACGGAGAGTAATCACAAGTTTTCAATTTTTTAGCACCACAAAAATGAAGTTTTGAATGAAGAAGAAGACGAAGAAGACGAAGAAGAAGAATATGACCACCAAGATGGAGGACAGGAAGTATCCTACGATTACCACAAACGTAACTTTGAGTACGGACCATTAGAAGAAGAAGAAACATATAATTCCAGTACGGAGAATGTTACAGACGAAACATTACTGCAAGATAGTCCACAGAAGAAGTCATTTGCAAGCAAATATAATGCACAAAATCTTATGGATGAGGAGATTCCAGAAATAGCGGAAGAAGAAGAGCACCTCTACGCGCAAGTACAAAGGGGAAAGATTCGGAAGAAACCTCCGGCGCATCGTTCTATATTGAAAGAATATAGAAAAGAATCCGAAACAAGAAGTATGAACACGTTTAATAGTAGTCCACCCACCAACTTGAAAAACTCTAAAAACGTTCCATATGCACACGAACGAGAAGAAGAAACCGATGACGAACAAAGTAAATTAGGTTACGCATTCAATTTCCTTAATGAAGAGCAAGATCTTGAAGAAAACGTTGGTAATGAGGAGGCTAACTCGGAAAATGAAGACAAATCATCAAGTCGAAAGAATTCTTCGAGTTCAAGTAGTCTCTCATCAGTTACGAGTCTTGATAACACTACAAGCCCACTCGAACCAACGAAACCTGATATGTTTTTTAGAGATCCTCGAGGGCCAGTTCCAAAATCTGGACGACAGATTACTGATGTCATTGATGTAAATCAGTCTGAGAATACACAAACAGTTGATATCAGAAGTGAAATCATCACTGAATCACAAAATTATAAAGATAACTCAAATTACTTTCGTTCAAGATCAAAGCATGAACCAGCTACTCCAAAGTTATCTCTAACAGAAGCAACACCTCGAGCAGACGAGCAAAATCTGAATAACTCTTTTATAAACTATGAATGGGAAAACAGAGACCATAATACATACGAACAAAGTGAACCAACATATAAATCTCCACAAAAAACCTACTCAAATGAATCTTATAATAATCAGTCGCACAAACAAGTTTACCGAACAAAGTCTCCCGATTTCAATGCTGAACCGAGTTTTGAACATCGCATGTCAAATTTCTCAGTGAATGATATCATGCGCCAAAGTTTTTTACCGACAACAAGAGTTGATTATTCTCCAGTTAAAACTTCTCCTGAAGTGGATTTCCCAGAACCTCCAAACTTTAATGAATTAAACCAGACAGAGCAGTTTAATTACACACAAAATTTGAATCGTATTAACAGGCTAAATATTCAGAACCAATATGAACACCAGAGGAACAGAACACATAGTTTTGATACAAGTCCTACACAATTTGAAGAGCCAAAGAATTATGGTAAACCAGTCATGACTAAATCTCCGAGACCAGAATTTCAACCACCGCCAATTAAACATGGAACACTCCCTTTAAAAGTGAAGACAATTACTCCCAATGAAAAAGAAGATAAAAGACATTTTATAAATATACCTAAGTTAAGAAAAACTGAAAATAGCGAAAAATTCTTCAGAGAAAACATTAACGAAAATACAACGTCAATTGATGGCGATTCATTTAATCAAGTAAAAGATTTATATTCCACTCGGCAATCAATCGAAGATCTCAAAAGCATTGCTCCAGATTACAATGGACCGATGGATAATATCATATACGACAGTGAAGTGAAGCAAGACCAGTACGTGAAAAACGTTTCCACACGAGCTAAAATGTACGAAAAAGATAATGAGGTAGAAGTAGAACCCTCTCAACCGACACTCGATTTTGATATGCGTAGCTCTTATACTGACACTTATAACACGAAGTATGTGCGCAAACAGCAACCAACTGAACAATTCGCACCGGGGCTTTCAAGTGAACGTAACAACTTTAGATTTACTTCAAACGCGGAGGAGGACACACCGCGGAAAATGTATGACAAAAATATTCAGGAAAGTGTAAGCGAGGCCCTAAAAGCTGCCACGAATAAACATCCATCGCCAATTGAAACTTCAAGACACAAAAACAATTCTACGCCATATCAGCAGCCTGCAACAACTTATGAACTTTCTGTTCAAAGAAATATCGCATACAATAGGATACCAAGGGCACGCTATAGTGGGAACACCGATCTAAGAGCAACGGACTCGCATGCGAAGCCAGATAATTTACCAATAAGATCTGTTTCACCAAGTAGCCTTGTCAAATCAAGAATGGATGTATTTAACAAAGGTGGAAGCGGAACCTTACAAGGTGAACAAAGTTCAAAGCCTAACGAAATAACATGGCGTATCGAGGTATTTATAGTAACATTCTTAACCCTTTCATGCATAATGTTGTAAAATGGACACACATATTTGAACAATCTGCAGCGAATGCTGTAGGATTGTTTAAGTATGTGTGACCATTTTACGACACCATGCACGAAAGGGTTAACATACATAGCATGGAAATTGATGGTTTCCTTAAAGTATTTTATAAAACAATCTGTGGAAATCATGAGTAAAACTTCAGATTTCTTTAGGTTGTTTCACACCACGTGAAAATCTTTTTTACACGTACATAAACTTTCGCGAATCAAGGAAAAACATTTTTTTCGCGAGCAGAAACTTTCGCGAATTTCGCGAATTTTGGCCTAATTCACGAAAGTTAATGTTTTGAAAAATTCTGAACTAAGCGATTCGCGAAAGTTTATGCTCGCGAAAAAAATGTTTTTCCTT
>JAUCNQ010127413.1:0-10100 GCA_032352715.1 Bougainvillia muscus | reverse complement strand
AAAAGTCCAAATTTTTCAATCGGCAGACAGAGTCGGTCGGACGACGCTAAACGAACATATTATCCTCTGCCGCCCAACAGAAACCATGAGATTTGCGTCAGATTTACCTATTCTGTGTGTGAGGAATTATGCGTGGGAGTTGGCAACTATGCATCCATCATCATAATACACTGGCCACATACATCTCGATTTGTTAGCTAGCAGCTACATGCTTATTTATAGGCTGACTCTAAAAAAGACCTTGGTGTCACGACCCAGTCGGTTGCGCGGCTCCAAAAATGGTCATTTTTCTCGAAAAACATCAATAGTGGTCAAATACAGTCAGCGGTATGGGGATTCGCCCTGGGCGCAAGTACAAATCAAGTTTAGAGGTCATGAAGCCGAAATCGGCCCTGGGTACAAGTATGAGTCAAGCTCATTTCCCTAATAACAAACCATGAACGGGAATTAAAAATAAAAAGAACATCATTGTTGGATGTGTCTACAAACATCCTATGATGGGAGTAGATGTATTCAACAATGATTTCTTTGCACTTGTCCTCCACAAAATCTCTAGTGTAGTTGGCCATAACAACATTTGAGAGAGGAAGGGTAAAGATGCTAACAATTGAAATATCGTCTTTTATAGTGTTAAGTTCTTGGTCTGTTTTGGTTTTGGTCTGTTTTGGTTTTGGTCTGTTTTGATATGAGCATGATGGACTGATGGATGATCTAGCACAAGCAGCAACAGCGCTTATCTTACCAATATAAACGGGAGCGGGAGAAAATTGTAGGCTAAGTAGCCCTATTTGGTCAAAAAAGGCAATAATTTGGATAGAGAATAGAATATCGAAACTGTCAGACATAACTGATATATTCTGAAAAATCAATATGTAAAATAAAAAGATTGATATTTCTTGTATTTGGCAGCTATGTCATTGGTAACTGGTGATAAAAAAATTAAAAAAAGGTTAATTATCGGATCAAAACAATGTCCGTTAAGGTTTTTCAAGGTTTAGCCAGAGAACATAAAATGGTCCGCTAATCAGCGATGTCCGTTTTTTAGAGAGAACTGAAAATGTTGTCACAAGAATACTGTAAGTATGCTTGCAAATTACAACATACAAGTCGAATGGTTGAGTTTATAATCGCTCTAAGAGAATACTCCTATTATATTTTTGTTTTTATATAGATTTGTTTAAAAAAATCAAAGGAATTATTTAGCGATTTTTAGAAGTTATAAACCACATATGATAGTTGTTTATCATTATTTGAATCCTTTAGACCATTTATCTACTAATAAGCTGACCATGTTGTGCTAGACTAACAGATGATAGGTGTTGCGTAATGTTTAGACATCTTCTTGATGCCCCCTCCCCTCCATGGTAGTTATAGGGTTCGCAGTCTGCTGGAGAATATGCTTTTTTTTAGGGGAAATATGTATATATGTATGTTTACCAGCTGACGAAAACAGACGTATTTCTTTCACATACCGTAATTGCTCAATTTAGCGCCCCAGGTGCTTATTAAATATTTCTCAATTTTACTCCGGGTGCTTATTAAAATCGGGCACTAAATAAGTGCGTGCTCAAAATTTTCACTTATGGTATTTCCGATCATAAGAAAGCATATTGGCACTTGCAGGCAAGGTAATATTACTGCAGACTTGGGATATACTGAAGTTTCCCTGTGTATTAAATTATATTTTGACGAATATTGAGTCGTCGGCTGGCTGTGAGCTTCTACTCTAAGTGGCAAAGTTGTACTAGGTCAGGAGTTGGTATAATTAGCTATGGAAAGCAAGTTGGGTATGGATGATACTATTACCTCTGTGAACGTAGTTTATATTATCTATACAATGGAGGTTTATGTCACACTCGTCAAAGAAACTAGGTTGCAAGGTCTCTAATATTCCTACCCACGGAGATACTAAATCAAAGCAATTACTCCGACTGGATTTGAACATATGAGTGGCATCTCTGCAAAGATTGGATAATTTGATTTGATTTTTTGTTTCAGTCTATATTATCAGTTGTTAATGAGGTCATAATAATTATTGAATGGTTAGTAGGAATTGTCTCAGACATTTGCTTTATAAATTTGATTCTGTTATGTCAATTTTCAATCCGAAAAAGTGTCTAGGTGCATTCCGTGCATGCACAATGACACTAAAATTATAAAAAAGGAACGATTTGTAAAATATATTTATGGTATGGCAATTTTTAAGGTTCACACTTTATGATGTTTTATATCTTTCCTGTTCACAAAATTTGTATGGAAATTCGTTTCAATTTTGTATTACTATTAGTTTTTTTGGACAGGTCCTGAGTACCTACAATATAATTATACTCTATGTATGAATAATCAGGTGGCTTTGTGATCTGTGTTGGATGATGTGGCAGGAATTGTTATCTCTACTTCATTTCTTTTTTATATTTTTGTTACAGTAGGGACCCTACACAAAATCTGTTTTGTAATTCGTATCAATTTTCATACACAAGGAGGGTTTTGTACATACTAAGTATGCACAAAAACACTTCTTCTGCGATGAAAATGGTTCGTATTACAATACGAACTTTGTGGACGGTCCCTTATGTTGTTTTCCATCTCAGGATTTCTAATTGTGTATATACACCAAGCTTATGTTTGTTTACTTTTTAGAATGTATGATGCACTTGTGTGTTTATAAAAATTAGTTTACTATGGGCAATATGTTGAAATGCTGGGTTTCTGAGCCTACCTATGCAAGGTATCATTCAAATACAAAAGAAAATGAACCAGACTTAGAAAATGTTGTGGGTTCACTGCTTGAAATGGATCCTAGCTTACAAGACCGTGAAGAGGGTGTAACAAAGATTAATTCATGGATTGAAGAAATATCTCCTGATATTGCCATGTCACCAGAACATTTAGAAATTAGTCGTTGGAAATGTATAAAGTATTGGGAAGCCCAACATGTTGAAGATAGTTATGGTAATGATTGCTCAACTGGTGTAAAACTAACTGGTTCTTGTGTAAGATTTTATTTTGAAAAAAAGGAAGATGGAAACATGCCTCGACTAGTCATTGAACATTGTGGAAGATCAGTTCATGTCAAGAAATCATCAGGAAAATGTATGCCTCTTTGGATGAAAAATATGAAATTAATATCATGGCGACCATTTGATAAAGAAACATTGAGGCATGATTCAGTGAATGGATCATGTGGAAGACACGATAGTCAACTAAGTAATCGCTACGGATATTAACAGCTGTGAATTGGATTGGAATACAATATATCCTGGTTAGCAAAAGGTTTCTGATCTGCTGGTCTGATCCCCTGGAATGTTACCTAATAAACCCACATTCAGTGGTATTCAACGATTTACTACTGTTCACCTGAGTCCAGAGTTCTTGTGTCTAACCCTTTTAATGCACGGGGTAACCATTTTGTAGACCTGTGCATTAACGGGTTAAATAACCTCTCCCTTATAAGAAGTGTATTTGTTCTTTGTATATATTTACTTAGTGTATACACTTAGTATGCACAACATTGACACTTCTTCTACAGTGAAAATGGAATGATTTTAGGGCTTGTCTCAAAAATTCGCTTAAAATCGCTTCACAATTCGCTTCATTTCTGACGGTTTTCAGGTGAAAATGAGGCCATTTGTGAAGCGAATTGAAGTGAATTTTTGAGACGGCTCCTTAGAGGTGCACAACTTTGATTCAAAACGTTTTTATTCATTACATGTTTAGTATTAAAGAATCAATATCCAAATTTTATTTTCAAATTTACTTTGTTTGTTTTTGTGCAGGATGTATATCAGTGAACAATTATTAAAATGAAAGTATTTCATATACAACTTTGCAAGTGTTCCAAGAAGTTATTTAGGGTTCAGGCCTTGCTGTGACAGGTGCGCGATCGCGCATGCGCACCTACCGCTCACCTAAACAGCCACTTAATAGCGTTTTTTATCGCTTATCTAAATGGCCAAAGTAACCTGGATGTTCTGTTATAATCTTGTAAAAATCTGCACTAATTTGCTGCTAAATTACTCATTGTGCAAACTTCAATTATATAATTTCATCGAAATCAAGCAGCTGCTATATTTGATTTAATGAAACACTGCCTTATTTTTGTTGCTTTATTTCATTTTCTTATTTTACCTTAAAAATTAGGTGCTTGAAAAGCGCACCTCAGACTTATAAGGTGCTCTTTTTTTCAAGCATCTGCAATTTACTCACAGCAAGGCCTGGGGTTCGTCTCAAAAATTCGCTTTAAATTGCTTCACAAATAGCTTCATTTTCACCTCAGATGAAGTGTTATTGTGCATACAAAGCGAATGCAGCGAATTTATAATAGGGGATTTTTGAGACGGTTCCTTAGAAAATTCCATACAATATTTATTAAAAAAATGTTTACTGTCCTGATTATTTTTTCAAGCTTCCACAATTTCTTAATCTTCGATCTGGTCTTTTTTATTTCATATTTTTATTCGCATGAAATGAATCAAATGTGAGCGTTGTCTCAGGAAGACTTTCGTACTTATGAGAACTTCTGTAGTAAGCGTCTACAAAATTTGTTTCGAAAATCAAACCATTTTCATCCCAGAAGAAGTGTTTTCTATTTGTACATCCTAAGTATGCACAAAGACACTTATTTTGTATGAAAATTGATATGAATATCCGTACGAATTTTGTGGACGCAAACTACAGAAATTCTTTTTTTTTTAAATTCTAAACCTCTGAATTTTTACTTTCATATGCGCTGGGATAAAAGTAGGAATTTTGTAAATGAAAAACCTTTTTTTTAAACTTATTTCCATACTGTAAGTAGGAATAATTATATGTTGCTTCTGTCTTGGAGATTTTTTGAAAAAAATTAAAAAGGCTCGCTGCTGAGCATTATCATTTGAGCACAGCAATAATATCATTTAAAAAAAAGAAAAACACCCCTGCACCGATTTAAATGAAACATGTAAATATATCTTAATAATCATTATTATAATTTACAT
This sequence comes from Bougainvillia muscus, assembly GCA_032352715.1. Lineage (NCBI taxonomy): Eukaryota > Metazoa > Cnidaria > Hydrozoa > Anthoathecata > Bougainvilliidae > Bougainvillia > Bougainvillia muscus. The sequence goes on along the minus strand of JAUCNQ010127413.1, from coordinate 5,124 downwards.
ATATTTAATGTTTCAAGCAAATGAATTTGAATATAGGCTATACCAGTCGTCGGAATGTAGTTTATTATGATTTCAGACCAAGTATATTACATTCGTATATCAACGATGTTGCTTAGATGTAGGCTGGATCTTTGTTGCAAGTCCAAAAAGAAAAACTTAAATGATTATCACCTCAAAACAATGGTCGAGTATACGTCTATTTATTTTTTTCCATTGCCGTTTATTCTGAAAAATATAGTAAAAAAATGTTCACAGTTAAAACAATCTGGAAAAATTTTTAATTGCAAGTGGTTAGGATATTTATATATTGATTCATTTTTTCTGTTTTGATAGAAAATATTATTTTGATAGCATGTGGTGTTGAGGGTTTTGGGGTTGTAACACATAAACCTTCGTGGGTAGATAGTTGTTAAGAAACCTTAACGCCAGATGAACCTTCAAAGTTAGATATATTTGATAGTTGCTAGTTCGTAAGGGACCGTCCACCTAAACGCCACACAAACCTTTAGAATTAGATACTTAACGGATAGATGACCGACCACACAAAATTTGTGTCGAAATTCGTGAGGTCGAATATTCGCGAAATTTTTGCATTGAGCATAATAAATAAACCTTTTTCTTGAAAAATAATCAGAAGAAAATGTTTTTTATTTTAGGGCTTTTTACCAAAATTCGCGTTAGTTTGTGCTCGTTTCTAAAGTACACCCAAACGCACTTGTGATGAAAATAGTATGAATTTTGATCCGAATTTTGTGGACAGTCCCTAAGGATCAGCTTGTTTGCTGTATCTTATTTCAGTCTCACTGATTTCAATTTCAATCAATATGGAGCATCTTTCTCTGTCAAAAGTCTATAAGATCTACGGTATTACTAATAGAATCTAAGATAAAGTGAGTTACCCTATTTCGTCGACTATGGAGATTTTTAACATGGGAACATAAATGCTCCCGTAGCTAGTTATTTCATCTTGATGTGGAATATCGATAAACTTCCCAGCGTGACGTTGTAACAACGCCATGATGACGCTATGACGACGCCACTGTTACATTTTTCTATGATATATACGAACTGGGTTATATCATTTTGAATAGAATACATTCAGTTCGGTTATATTGAATACTTCAGGACTGTCTTTCACTTTCAGAATAGATTTGAGTGGCGTACATCGACTCAAATGTCTTTATTGTGTCATTACCATCCAATGTATTTCATTGGATCTTAAAAATGACGTAATGATGATTTAATTAGGAACCGTCTCCAAAGTTCGCTTCAAATTTTGCTTCATTCCTGTCAATTTTAATCTCAGATGAAGTTGACACTTCATCTGAGGTGAAAATGAAGCGAATTAAAGCGAACTTATAAGACGAACCCTTAGATAATTATGACGTCCTCTTTTCATGATACATCTTAAACTAATTACTAGCGTGAATGGGACACATTCTTAAGAACAAACATCTATAGAACAAAGTATGATAATTATTGTATAAAATATATTGTAATTATTTGATGATAGAAAGGGATTACTATTAACTATACTAAAAATTATTTTTAACCTACTTTTTACACCCAATTATTTAAGTGTAACCTAAATTTTTTATTAAAAGTTTCATTATTCAATTCCACTTATTGGAAATTTTCATGATAAGTACTGAGTAGGTTGAAGGCTCCATTTCTGATTTTGGACTTTAATTTTGCACAAAATTCATTTTGAATTTAGTTGCAAATTTGAACCCAACTTAGCAGGTGTTAAGAAAATTCGAGGTCGTTGTATTAAAAAAATCAATACAACGTCATTTTGTTCCAATAGAATGGTAGAATATTTATAATAATATAATTTAGAAGTTTTTCTGGTATATAATGTTGTACTTAAAAACACATTATTTTACTATACTGCTTTATATTCATCTGTATCAGGAACCTTATATAGTCCTTTCTTTACCCAAACTTTAAGTCTGCGATAGGATGGGCTGAAATTAAGTGTGGATACAGTTGGATGCTGCATGAAGTTGTCATTTATCAACTTTATCAAAGCAACATGAAGAAATCTTGAGTAAAACTCCATATTTCTGCAGGTTGTTTGATAAAATCGTTTAAGGTAATAAACCTTATTTTTCATGCAGTGTGTAGATAAACAACTTCGTGTTTTTATACGTGTTGTGCTTTTTGTAAATATTAAAAAATCAACGTTTTTGCGACGTTATTTTAAAACGATAACAACAATAGAAATAATAATATTTGATCATTAGATAGTAAGAGGCTTTAGATACTGCATATTCCCACGGGTATTGTAATTTAACCCTTACTTGACCATGTTCACTAAATGGTTACACTTACTAACACAATCTTGCAGCTTTACCTGCATGATTTCTTAAGTATATGTGACCATTTTGGGATCAATCCAGTACTTTATGTACTGATTATTTTTCATAGTGTTTGGGGGTCATCTATGAAGTTCGCATTCTGTTTTTGTTAGCATTAGTAATGTTTTGTTAACATGTTATCTTTGTATGCACTCGCCCTTATTCTTGATGCGAATTTTGTAGATGATTAATCCCTTTAGATAATTATTTTCTGATAAAAGATTTTTTTTTACTTTATCATCCGATTATCAAGTTTTATTATCCCTTTAATACCTAATGGTAACGAAATGGTCACACGCACTTTAACAAAATGCTTCATGATTGTTTAAGTATGTATGACCATTTCCTGGACACCAGGCGTTAAAGGGCTAACTAAAATGCGCTTTGTTAGATAATCGGGTTGATGTCGGATCAGATCCACGTATAATATTGCTAATGACACGGAACCTTTCAGAAAGTTCGTTTCAAAGTATCGTTTCGATGAAACTATATGCATTAATAATTATCAGCGTTCAGAGTCTTTGTCAGATCTGTTAACTTAGGATACCTCTCAAAAATTCGCTTTAATTCGTTTCACATACAAAGACTTCTGAATGAGAATTGGACGTTGTTACACCCCCTTGTTTATAAAGATGTTAACTCGTCTGAAAAGACAAAGCTCAATTAGGGGCTGTCCACAAAATTCGTATGGAAATACGTATCAATTTTCATACAGAAGGAGGAGTGTTTTTGTGCATACTTAGTATGCAAAAAAACACTTCTTCTGTGATGAAAATGGTTCGTATTACCATAGATAGCAGTGACAAGTTTTTCGCTTTTCTAGCGTTTTAATTTGCTACCAAAAGAAACGGTTTTTGATCAATGATTAAATTATTCAAATTATAGTTCCCCAGCAGACACGATTGCAAGAAATGACGTCGTTTGGATGTAAGTTTTGGTTTTGTGTTTGCTGGCTCTGTGTACATATGAAGAGAGTATCAACTACTGAAAAAATATATTTAAAGTTAGAACTAAGTCTCCATGTTTACCTATCTCTGTTTATTCCTTCCTTCTTGTCGAATAAAGTCCAATTGAGCGAACTACAGGTCTGTCGGAAAACAACAAATAACTTCCAGATAATCTGATTGGATCTATTTTTCATGTGCTCACACAGGGGATTCATTATATCGTTACAAAGTGTATTTCCATGAGAATTTCCTCAAGGACAGTATTGCTCTCTTTTAACTCGTACTTAGGAGAACAAACGTCAAAAAATAAATTCGTCAAACCTGCTCTAATACCCCTATAAACTAACGTGGTATATTTGGTTTAGAGTGAAACGGCTTATTTCGGGCTAAATTAGGCCCAAAATGATGTTCACGGTCGCGGCCATTAAGGATTATTTTGCGTTCGTTACCGTCAGATTAACCTACACTTGTGACGTAACGTGTGCTCCAGTTACTGTAAAAGCGGACGGCAAGCGTCTAATTTTCTTTAGAATTCGAAATCTTCTTCTAAAATGTGAACATGATAATAAGTGGCATCTGTTGTTATAAAAAAAAACCTGTTGCGCACAAAACGTGTCATAGACTAATTACTTTACATGATTAACCGTGGTAAATACTTTCGTTTTCTAGGGTGTCATGGCGGATACCGTGTAGTAAAGTTGACACAAACGAAACGGGAAAACTTGACTTTTAAAGGTTATTAAAAGGCGCAAATAAGTTCTTAGCATTATATCAAGCTTACAAAACAATGATCTCGAAAAATATTTTTGACGTTCGTTCTCCTTTAACTGATTCATTGAAGCTCTATGAATACGGAAATACTTAATTTAGAAGCAGAAACTCACGCGAATTTCGCGAATCCTTGGATTGCTGCAATACAAAATGCAAAAATCTGAAGAAGAATCTGGCCTATTTTGAAAATTAAAAATTTGGACTAAATTTTTCGTCGGGCAAAATTTTCGTCCCCTTTCCAAAAATTCGTCACTTTTCTCCGACAAAGTTATGCCCGATAAGGTAGTCGGAAATAAAGTTTCTTTTCGGCTCCGTGTTAAGGAGATGGGGTGTTCACGCATGCGTATTACGCGTCCTATATTCGTTCTAGGATTCACATAGTAGCAACGGGCAGTATAGTTCATGAAATGCAAAAGCAATATCTACAATATTTCTGCTTAATATCCCGAAGTAACTTAAGTTATTAAGGAATATAAAAGAACCTGAGTTCTATACATTATTATACCCTCGTGTAATGTGAGAATTATCAGAATTAAATCGACATCTTTGTTCATAGGGAAAAAAATAGTGGATTTGCTTGACTATAGCAAAACTCAAACAGCTTCGCTTCCAGGGCTTGCCATCTTTTCATTAATTCATGAACCAATAATCTTTGGTTTAGCAAATCGCGGTGGGGTGGTTATTACACTATTACAATCACAACCTCCTCCCAAATTCTTTGCAGGAGAAAGGGAATTCGTTGCAAAAAAAGAGGGGCTCTGGGAAAAAGTTTAAAAAATCCTAGCTATTAATGACAAAGGTTAGACAATTTGTATTTTTGCACTCAAAAGCTGCTTGTTTAATTCTAGTTCGGTAAACTTTGACTTTTGAATATATCACATTCGATTTAGAACTAATCAAGCATCAAATTGAAGGGGGTTGCTTTAAATAATGACCGTCAGATTACCAGTGGCGGACTCAGAGCATGCCTTTACCTAGTCACAGCACTGAAATGGAGATTCAAATCATACTCAAAGTGATTAATTCTAATAGCTTTCTGTATGATA
>JAUCNQ010127402.1:0-10100 GCA_032352715.1 Bougainvillia muscus | reverse complement strand
AGGTGGCAATATCCCAATTATTTTAAAAATCATTATTACTTTCGTTATCAGCTTAAAATTTGCGAAAAAATGATATATAACAATAGATATTTAAAAATAAATAAAAAATCGCTAGTTTTTTCTTCTACCACCTGTTAAAAATTACGTCACTACTTCCGTTCCGCAAAAAATTATCCAATTTTTTTTTTACCATATACTTTCATATAACATTTAGGGGAAAGTCACAAAGTTTGAGGAAAACATACCCAGCGGTTCAGAAGTTACGTATAAAAATGTGGTAGGGGGGGCGGAATCCGCCCTCCCCCAGGGCTAATAGGGTTAATACACTGTAATGCACCTTATCGACATAATGGTAATTTTGATCTTTGTCTTTTATCTAAAATGGTTTGAATATTTGGATTACTGTTTGAAAAATGAACAAAACTTATGAGTAAGGAGTTTTTGCAGAAAACAGCTTATAACAAACTAAAAATCGATTATTGTTGAAGAGTTTGACCGTAAAAATGTCCAGAGGGGTGATTTTACCTCTATAAATATTTTTATGGTTGTCTGGCTGAGCGCGCTGATGTGTTTAATTCCAATGGCATCTTTGTGGGTTCAATCCCCTCTACTGTCCGTAACTCAAATGGGAGCTTTAAATAGAACCAGGACCCGAAACAGCACTCCCACTGATAACAGTGTCTCAACATTGAAGTGGCCATCCTGTATAAATAATCGCAAAAAAATAAAATGAATACAGTCCAAACTGTTTGTTTCTATTTTTTAAGAATGTATCAAACTTGTTTACAACGAAGAATCACCTCCAAAGAAGGCGTCCCCTTGAATTGATTGCAAATATTGCCAAGATTAGTGTATCCTCATTTACGAATGTTGAACCTGTAGGCCACCTATTATATGAGAATGAAAAGTTTGGTTCAAATAGTAGTAAACTTAATTTCAAAGCCACTATTTCATACATTGTACAAACTGATAGATTTACTGAATCTCTAATGTGAAGCTTTGCGAAACAAGCCTATCTGATTTTTTGAGCCTTAGTGATTGTCTTATATGTCCGCCGCTGTCTAGTAGTTATTTGCAAAAAATAGTTCTTTATTACTATTAGTTATTCTGTCCTGTCAATGTAAATTATAATTTCTGATGTAAAGAAAAATGAAAACAAAAAAAAACTTGTTTCCAAGTAAAGCTTTAAATTAAGATTTTGATCATGGACTCATTTTTTGGAAGCTAAAAATTCAGTCTTAAAAAATCCATAATAGCAGACGTACATGGCGATTAGGTGTATACAGAGTAATAATTATGTGAAATGTCAATCATCGCAATCTTATTTAATTTTTAGATTACTTGGAAGAAATGGGAAAGTGAGTATACATTTGGTTTACGATCTACCTAACGAATGTCTTACATTTTCTATTTGTGATGGATTATCATGGGCTAAAGAAACTAGAAGCTAGACCACAGTTTGTTAACTATTTAAAGTTTACTAGTTTCAAATTCAATATTGATGCTCTCAATATTGGTTCTCTCACTAAGTCTGAAGCTGCTACTGACGTTAGAATTTGCATATAGAAATTCCTTAAGATTTTCAAAGTATGTGTGATCAAAGCAATAAAAGTTGTGTATTATACTTTTACTAGATGTGGGTTTATTTCAGGTCGTTTTCTGTATGTTGTTTTATAAATTGTTAAAATTAGAGACTCAGTATTTAGGGAACGTGTGCAAAATCTTTTAAGGAATATTCGTATCAATTTTTATCCAGTAGAAGTATCTGGATATGACATTGCTTCTGTGATGAAAATGGTATGATTTGCGATACGTATTTTGTGAACTTCCCCTTAATGTAAGCTTCAGATCCACCTAAACTTCTCACCGAAAGAAAAGGAGATCCACTTATTCATTTCCTTTAGATGTGATAAGAAAAAGATCGAAGAATACAAGACCGCAGGTAAGTTGCAAGGTTATATTTTTATGACAGCGAAACCTTCTCGTATCCAGCGTTATACATTTTTATCATTTTGATGACGCTAGCATGGAGGTTGTTGAGCAGTGAGATAAATGACTTCAAGCAGCATTAGTCCTATCTCAAAAGTGTTAAAAAGGTCATTATTAACTCTTCAAATTGGAATTAGATCCAGGCTGCTATTTAAGTTTCTTGTAAACATTTTTTCTTTTGTTCTTTATTTTCTCTAAACTCGTACTAGAACTCAGATTGGAACTTTTGAGTTCATACTATCTAGTACGTTTGCTTTTATAAATGACATTATTCTGTGAATGAACTATAGTCTGATAGGCTGATCTAGAACACTCTATAACCTAGTCAAAGCAATAAAATGAGTTTTAACTTTAAAAAGCTACTGCTTTGTTAACTAACCAGATTTTCTCTAAACGCCATTTAATCATATGCAGATTTCCTCTAAAAGACAAAAAATCATATATAATCTGAAAAAGAATATCCCGATTTTCGTGCAGTGTAGTACTTTCCATATATTAAAGCCTTCCGACTTCCGACTAGGTCTAAATCCGCCATTAGCGATTTTACGAGGATTTCACCTTTATGTATATAGGCTGCATTCGTTCCATCCTGCAGGATGGAACGCATGTAGCCTATATACACAAAGGTATATACAGCGTTGCTGTCGTAGATTAGACTGTGTGTAAGCTTCCTATTATAAATTGCTACAAATGAAAGTATATTATCTTTCTTTTAGATGTTGAAAACTTCATAAAAATTTGTGACCTGGAAACATTACAACAAATCACATATTTCAAACCAGAAATCCTTTCAGAAGAAATTGGAAGGTTTTTTTATTATGCAGTCAATGAAAATAAACCAACTGTATTAAAATTTTTACTAGATAATTATACTGACATTAATATTAAAAATATTTTGAGTGGTTATACGCGTGAAGCACCTCTCGTTACTGCTGTAAGGAACAATAATGAAGATATTGTAAAGTTGTTGATTTTAAATAATGCTGATGTTAATATGCTGGATAATAATGGTTGTACACCACTTATTTATGCAGTACAAAACAATAATGAAGATATTGTACAATTGTTAATTTCCAACAGTGCTGATGTGAATATGCAGGATATTAAGTATGGTTATACACCACTTCTTTACGCAGTACAGAACAATAATGAAGATATTGTAAATTTGTTGATTCCATACAATGCTGATGTTAATATGCAGGATAGTAATGGTTGCACGCCACTTATTTATGCAGTAAAGAACAATAATAAAAGTATTGTAAAGTTGTTGATTTCAAACAATGCTAATGTGAAATTACAAGATATTAATGGTAGGACACCAATGATATATGCGATATGGAACAGTAATGAAAGTATTATAAAGTTGTTAATTTCAGACAATGCTGATGTGAATATGCAGGATATTGAGTATGGTTATACACCACTTCTTTACGCAGTAAATAACAGTAATGAAAGTATTGTAGAGTTGTTGATTGCAAACAATGCTGATGTGAATAAACCGGATATTAGTGGTTGGACACCACTTATACATGCAGTAAGGAACAGTACTGAAAGTATTGCAAAGTTGTTGATTGCATACAATGCTGAAGTAAATTTACAGGATGTTAATGGTTGGACACCACTTATACATGCAGTAAAGAACAGTAAAGAAGGTATTGTAAAGTTATTGATTTCAAACAATGCTGATGTGAATATAAAGAGTAACGATGGTTGTACACCACTTACGTATGCAGTAAATAACAGTAATCAAAGTATTGTAGAGTTGTTGATTGCAGAAAATGCAAAAAAATTGATAAAGAACAAAGATCGTCGAACTGCTTTTAGCTTTGCTAAATATGAAACGATTAAAAATTTACTTAAAAAATGAAATGATATATTTTGAACAATACAGGACAGTAGTGGATCCAGCCCTAATCAGAATGGACGAGAGGAAGTTTTAATTCTTAATAGCTTTATGAATGCAGTTGGGTATTAAGAGCCTTGAAGCTCGTAAAATGTTCTAAAACTGGACTTCTTGTATTTCAAGTACCTCTTTTGATCCCTAAAGTAACAGATCCTTATCTTACAGGGTGTTGATGGTTTGACACCACTTATGATTGCTAAATGTGAAACGATTAAAAAATTACTAAGATAATGAAATGTTATATTAGGGACTTTATGCACAGTCTAATCTACGACGATAACGTTATATTTACCTTTGCGCAAAACTTCTGCTCAGTGTGACCACAATTGTTTTAAAAAGATGTCTCATTATTCTTGACTTAATTTGTAAATCGAATGTTTTTGTTAAACATTGGAAATATTTGTATCACGTTAATAAACTGTGTTTTAAAAAGGTAAATATGATGGGAGTAAATAGGAGGTAGAAAGTTAATTGGGCTACTACTCTACGAACTATTCAATTTATCTTAAGAAGAGTTTGCAAATATTTCTTTAGTAAGCCAATACCGTCGCGAAATCATTTGCATCGTTTAATTAGTTTTTGCATCTGGCATGTACTATCATCCTATTATCATGCTGCTACAACTTCAAGAAATGAATTTAGAACAATTCTGTTATTGTAGTATTCATTCAGACGTTTATTTCGAACTCCTTGCCCTAATATATTAGTTTCCATACAAATCTACAAACTACCAAAAACGTGATAAAATAAAAACTCTATAAAACCCGATTTCGAAGGTAATAAGGGTTAATATTAACGAACGTTTTTAGCGCACACGAGCTCAGGACTGTACCTAAATAAAGGTCAGTATTTGCCGTATTTGCTAGAAAGAAACAGTTTGTATAGCAGTGTGTATAGCTATCACCATACATTAAGCAATTACAAATTAATTAATTTCGGCGTTGGCATCGGAAGAGTGCAGACCTCTCTAATGCTTTGATTTCTCCCCGAAGAAAGCCTGTTGCGACGACAATATTGTTCTTGTTCTTACTATCACTAAGACAAAGTTGGCTGAACGAAAAAAGGATGACATCATTAGTCTGTTTTTTAAGTTGCAGAACAACTATCAGGAGATAGTTACTGAACTAAGAGCAAAGATTGATGCGTTGGGCGACAACGTTGGGAATTTAGAGAAAAAAGTCAGTGACAATTCCGTCTGTCAAAGAGTTAGTGACGAGCTTTATGTTCGGTGCACTAAACTTGAAAGATCCATCTATAAGGCGGAACAGTATTCTCAAAGAGAGTGTCTTGAGATCGTTGGCATTCCTGGGAGTATTGGTGGCGAGTCTTTGGAGAAAAAGGTATGCGACATCTTTAAATCATCCCTTGGTGTTCACTGTAAAGCGACAGATATTCATGCATGCTATCGACTAAAGAAAAGAAGAATAATCATTAAATTTGTCAATAGGAAGAAAACGCTAGCAGTGCTTACTAACAAGAAAAAACTACGCATTTTTGACCCTACTGCACACGATTTGCCGTCCGAAACTCGTTTATTTGTTAATGAATTCCTATGTCCCTACTACCGTGGACTATGGGGTAGGTGGAAGGGTTTATTAACAGATAAATGTATCCATGCCTTTTGACGACAAACGAGACCATTAGGGTCAAACAAACGGAAATTTCAATATGCCGATAATGATAACCCACGATTTATTTTATTTTTTATTTATTCCTTAACTAAAGTCGATGTACTGTACCATAAAACTAATAAAAACTAGTGAGAAAATCAACTCCTCCTCAGAATCCATAGTGGTGGAGTTCTAAGAGGGAGTGTGTGTAGCCTAATGGCTAATTAAAATCGACTAAGATGAGGACTTAGAATTGTTTAAGGTTTAAAATGAAGCTAAATCTGCTCTAATATGAATCAATTATTGTGCGTAAACATCTGTCCGCTCTAGTGCATCTCATGTTACTTCTTACCTCATTGCATTTTTTGTTTGTTTTTGATGTAATAATAGTGTTTACCTTTATTCTTCTTAACACGGAACATTGCCAGCACCAAGTTCAATTTATCCACACTTAAGGCTTTTGATATATGACTCTTTTGATTTTCAAGTTATTTGACTCTCCGGAAGTACATCATAAGATAAACTCTTTGACTCGTGGTGTTATAGAATGGTCGCCCATACCTTCACCATCATGCGACATTTGCTGCGGGATTGTTGAGTTATGTGCGGCCATTCTCGGACTTCATGAGTTAAAGGGTTAAGATCATTAGTGTTTTAAATGCTTTATTTTATATTATGTATTTTCAACAAAGTTTGGTAGTGGGACTTTCTTTGACAAGTGGTCTGTGTGCATGAGTTTGTGTGGGCAGTTTGATTGGTTTAATTTTCTACAATCGGACTTTTTACGCTCTTGCATGTACTAATTAAGTGTTAGTAGAAACCTCATATCCTACATAAATTACACTTGATAGTATAATAGTACAGTCATTAAAGCCTCCAAAATATGTCACCCTGGACAAAATTCGTAAAAAGAAGTGTTTGGTACCATTAGAAGCGATATTTCATGTACATTAAGCAGCAAAAAATCCACCGAAAACCTGTTTGGGCAAAATTAGTTACATAATTTTTGGTCAAGGGCCCATGTTATGAAAAATAACCGCTTAGAGTATCTGCCGGTTTTCAAAATTGGCAAGAAAACGTTTGTAACTTTTAACCACTTGCAGGTTACAACTTATACAGGCTTTCTTCCAGGGGATTTTTCAGAGAATAACATATGACATCAGTCGCACAATCCATTTCATGCGGTGAATGTGAGAGGCGTGTTTTCAAGAGGAAAGCAAAACTATTAGTATGAATGTCAATTATGCGAAACTTCGTTTGTACAAGGTGTACAAGGTGTACAAAACTTACCAATAAACAATTCAAAGATATTATTAATGAGACATCTGTATTCTACTATAATCACTGTTTACGCAATATTCTACCTTTCATGACTACTAATAATCTTACCTTGAATTATCTACTAAATAATAATGACTATCAACTTGAATTAAGTAACAACTTGGCATTTTACCCTATAAATCCTAGAGGGGGGAATAGGCACCCCCTACCGGAAAAGTTTTCATAACTTTTGAAGTACTATGTCTTTGCATTTGAAACTTTGTGACTTTTAATATAAATCTATTATACATGTCAAAGTTTTAGGGTTATATCAGTAACACAACGGAAGTTAAAGGTCATTAGTCAAGACCACCTATCAAAATTACGGTTAATTAAAGCTAAATCCTGACAAACTTTGTGCAAGTATAACTCCTGTTCCTTATGACTTTAGGCATTGAAACTTTGCATGAGCAATACTTGTCCGAAATTCTTCCATATTAGGTATTTTTAATCATGTGACTAATTTCATGACGCCATATATAGCTATTTCGTCTTTTTCAGGCACCGCTACCTTGAAAATTTGTATACGACAAAATGGTGAAGTCAGCAAAAAATAATGACGTCATGATAAAAAATCCTTTTAGAAACTGCATCATGGCTGCTATTACCATGCAAAGTTTCAAGTTCTAAAGCTAAGCCAATCTTGAGTTAGATAGAGGGGCCTATATGCCCCACCCCCACCCCCCCATCCCCACCCCCTCCAGGCTTTATAAGTTGTCAAAATAGCTAAAGCTTTATAGGGTTAAGTCAACTAATGACCCATTCTATATAAACTATAACACATTAAAATATGACAACCTTATTGAAGGTGACTCTATCAATTCAAAATATTATACAATAAATGAACTTAATTGCGAAAATTCAAGTGAGCCTTTTGGTTTGCTGCATTTAAATATTGCGTCTTTAAAAAAACAATATGACGATCTTATTGCGATGTTAAGTCTGGTAAAACACAAATTTTCAATAATTTGCTTAAGCGAGCATAAAATTAGGGATATTAACTTAATTAAATCTTTTGATCTACCCGGCTAAAAGAGAAAATATTATGTGGATGTATTTACAGACATCCCAATATGTGTATGAATGAATTTAATAAACATTATTACGCACCACTTATGGAAAAACTATCACGTGAAAGTAAACAATGCTTTATAGCTGGTGATTTTAATATCGATCTTCTAAAGTAATAATCGAATTCAGTCCAAGTTTTTTAAACATCTGCTTGTCACATTACTTTTCGCCTTTTATATAACAGCCTACCAGAGTTACGAGCACTTTAAAACATTAATAGATATCATTTTCTTTAATTCTGCACAATATAAAAGTAATTCAGGAAATTTGACTAACCATATTTCGGACCATCTTGTACAATTTGTTCTAATAAGTGGCTTCCAGGGAATTAAACGAGATAAAAAAAAAATTGGTGAACTTTTTCTAAGAGAATTTAAAAAGTTTGATAACGAAGAATTCAGGATTGATTTAGAATTAATCGATTGGAATGCTACTTTTTTTTCAAACAAAAAAGATACAAATCAAAAATTCGACATATTCTATAAAACGCTTACGAGCACCCTCGATATTCATGCAACCTTAAAAAAGTTGAGCAAAAGGGACTTTAAGAAAAAAGCATTCCAAATTCCATGGCTTAACAATGATACTAACCAATCTATGTACAAACGTAATGTCTGCTATAACTATTCACAGCATTGCATATGTTTCAGTTCTTCAAAAGAAATAAACAATGATTAAGTTTATTTCTCTTGTTTGACTAGCCCCGTAATCACCACATGGAATTTTAAGTATTGATCAAAAACTAAGCTTTTTAAAGATTTGCGTTATTTGTCAATGCTGAACTCTACTAGGTGGCTACCATTAGATTGCGTTATGCATTTTGGTTTGCCTACTATAATTTATCATTTGAGAGTTGCGGCTGGTCATTTCTTTCATACCAATGACCAGACTTGGCTCTACCAGTTATGTAAATGAAATTTGTAATTTATATAATGTGACGTAGTTATGTTGTAACTTATTGTTCAAAAAATAAAGCTTATCAATCACCAATCATTAAATCAATGACTTAAACCCCACGGCAATTTCGATTTTGAATAACTTTTGATTGGTTTGTGCAAACTAGCTGTAATTTTGTGAATTTACTAAAATTTACTTAGCTTTCTGAAAATTTTGAAAAAATTTTGTCGCGCCCTATTTTCCCAGGTGGCAACATCTAGTGACCAGGGCATAAGAATTTAAAAAATTGACTTTTATTATCTTTCTTGTTATTGAACTAATATGGTTCATAATTCTGACTATTGAGACTATGTTGACACTAACTCAGATTTCAGTCATTATGGGGAAATTTACAGACCAGAAATGCAAATTTACAGACCAGATATTTGATTTTACAGACCAGCTTTATGGAGGCGTGAAATGTGCAAAATTGCATTATTTAGAGTTGTATAGAGATAAATGTTACTATTCAGAGACGTAAAGAGACATATTTACACATAAAGTACACAAAAACATTCAATTATATATGTATTGCAACCAAAAATATCTCCAAATTCATCCAAAAATTTCAGTGAAATTTGCTCTCATCTTTGATCAATTAACAAATTCTCCTAACATTACTAATATTTTAAGAATGACCATATTTGGGCATATTAGTGCTTAAGAATATAGATTATTCACATCATTACGACGTCATAAACGTCAATATTTATTGCATAGAGATCAATGATCATCTGTACCAAATTTGGGGCCATAAGAGTGAATAGTTCTAAGGATATACAGAATAATCTTATCGTGTGCCAAATTGCCCCCCCCCCCCCCATCCATGCAAAGGTCAAAAAAAGCCCAGGTCTAGTAGGGTTAAGTCTTCATTTTACTGTGTTGACTGGGTAAAAGCTTGTTCTATCTCTGGCTCTGAAGTTACTTTCATAACCTTATCAATACAGAAATTCCTGTGTATATACAAAGTGTTCAGAAAACAAAGATTATAGTAAAATAAAAGCAAAAAATAAAAGCATAATAAAATATACAACATTATCGCTTACATTAAGCATCTTTATTTATTTTTTGTTTATTTCTTTATTTGAGATGGGTTGTAAGTACAGTCAAACTTTAAAGTTAACTATTTAGACCCATTACACATACACGATATATACAGTAAATATGATATAATATGATAATTTAACAAAAATTAACTCGATTCTTACTACTTCTAATATAAAATAAACTATTAAAATATCAAAAAACTCAAGTAGCTAAGTGTTTATTTG
>JAUCNQ010127391.1:0-10103 GCA_032352715.1 Bougainvillia muscus | reverse complement strand
AGCGATGGACTGATCAGATCAGGAAGGACACTGGCATTCTACTTCTAACATCAGAGAAGATGACAAAGGATAGAGAAAGATGGCGTAAAAGTGTTTACAAGAATGTGGCGAGGCTCTCTGGAGTATGCATATAAGTCAAGTCAAGACAAGGGGATATACGGCTGTTTTTATCAAAACTGGGGGTAACCGGCAATATAGATATTTGTACATTCAAAGAAGAGTTGCACTCTAAAATGCGGCTGAAATGAGCAGTACAGAAAGCGAAATTATTATTTGACAACATTAAAACTTTTGTTAGGTATAAACCACCCTAATCTCCGTCTTACAGGTTTTCTTGTATTAAGACACTGTAAATAACGGGGGTTTGTGCAAATTTTAATAGACTTGTTTATTCCAACATTTGACACAATTAAGGAAAAGATCAACATGGTATTAGTTGCCAAAATCATCTAAATGAGCATTGAAAATGTAATATAACCCCTGTCTCAAATTATTTGACAGTCATATCAGAAAATAAAAATTGTGCCAAAATGTTTGTTTTATGATTTTCTATAAGTTTATACTATAATATCATAGGGCTACAAATACCCCCTTCATAATATCGAACTCTGCCTCAGCTACGTCGAGCTGGTATGCACTATGGGTTTAAGTTAGTTTCACAGGTAGTTTGAAGTTAAAAAACATTGTACAAGTTGTGATTTTAAAATTTGCAGCATAAACACACTTAAACTCACAAAAGAATTAAAATCACATATCAAAATACTTTTCTGTGAGTTTAAAGACACCGAAAAGGCTGCATGTGATTATCATTTGAAAATGATAAAAATTTAATTGTTTTGTGCACTGATATTATTTTTACCTGGTTTATTTAACCCCTAGCACGTATGATACACAGGTTTATCAAAAAGATAAACTAACTTAAACTCATACCTGTCAAACTCAAATTCAATAGAAATTTTTCATACTATAAATGTCTAGAGCATTGCTCATTTGCGTAAAATAGCACTCACCTTTTTGGCTGGGGGTGATAAGCTTGCTGAGATAAGCCACTTGGTTTTTGTAGATTTAACTCAAGTAAAATAGATTCCAAGTCATCTAGGGCTTTAATTTATCTAATAATTTAGATGGAAAGTCCTCCCTGGATTAGATCATAAAGCCACCCCCATTCTTGTTTCTGTCAAGGCAAAATGGTTTGGAGAAGTCATTAATTAGAAACTGGGTAGGAAAGGAAGAATCCAGCTTGGTTTCAGTCAGTTTCATGTCCACTTTATTGCTGATCAAATCCCTCAATTGGTCAAACTTATTTGACAGAGAATTGATATTTAAATTAGTAATAATTAACTTGTTTATATTTGCAACTCTTAGACTATTAAGAAGATCACTTTCAATGTGACTAGAATTGGTATTATCACTAGCCAATTGGAGATCTGATTGGAGAGTAAACTGTCTCTTTTTTCTGTATCTAAATCTTCAGGAGTATTAAGACTTTCCTTTGTAATAGCCCAGTCCTCGCAAGCATTTAATTTCAGATTATCTATAAAGTTGTTAGCGCAAACACAAGCTATGTGAAGTCCATCCCTAGCAATATCATCACTTTCAATGTGATCGTTGTCAGCGTATAAGATTCCGTGTTCATGTGCCCTTTTCTTTAGAATGTTATTAATTCATTTATAATTTTATGGTACTTAACATTTTTTCAATGAATAATTACAAAATTACAACATCATTGACTTGGTTTTCTCTACATGATCTTCCAATGTTTACAATTGAGTTTGATATGACTTCTTTGTCCACCAGATATCAGCCTATTGCTGACGTCATTAGTTTCCATATGAATTACAGCAACATCAGTCTTCTTCTGGAGTATAGTAGGAAAACGTATGTGAGCATATCTTCTGAGGTGGCTCCACTAAATGATTTAATAGCAGCATTTGCATTTGTAGTGAGCAACTTCTTTCGATGGATATTGCTGATCATGCTGTCCCCGAATATCGCAACCTTCATTTTTGGAACTGAGGTGTCCCTATTCAGGGCCGTATTCGTCGTCGTATCAATTTTAGTATTTATCACGGGATTTTCGGATTACATGGGATTAACCTTGGGTTATGCGATTTCAGATACTATTTACGGATTTCGGATATTTCAAGGGATTTTAGCCTATACAAAGTACTCACGACCCAATGACACACACTTCGCTATGCTGTAAATGCTCAATTTAGCACCCCAGGCTATTATTATATTTTTCAATTTGTACCCCGGGCGTTTATTAAGTGCAGGAGCTAAAACAGTGTGTGCGCTTATTAAATTTTAAGACAAAGGTGATATACAGAGATTCCCCTATGTAATAACTCGAATATTGAGGAAGTCTGACAGGAATGTATCTCTTCATGCTCATTTGAAGAAAATTCAGGTTTACTTTAAATAAGCACCCACTTTCAAAGTAGAGTTTCTAATAAGCACTCCAGCACATGAGATGGGAGCTTATTAGACACGAACGCTTAATAAATGCGGGCACTTATTAACAATTTTAAGTTTTACCTTGGATGCTTATTAGATATGTGCAGGGCGCTTGCTATTGGTAACCAAACCTTGCTATAACCATAACACACAGCGATTACACCATGGTCTGTATGTTTTGACCTTGAAAAAGAGAAAGAAAAGCAAAGAAGAGGCGTTGTTAAGACTGCTGAAGTGTTTCTTGTAATTTTTATTTAGCAAGGTGATTACATCTCTATCCTTTTATGAAATTCGGATTAATTCAGCGGTGATATTTGTCTTGTGATGTGTGCGGAGAGAGCGATTTGTCGACAAGCTAGCTAACTATATATTCACTACGAGAATTGCAGGATTTTGAACAGGGAGTAATTGGGAGAACTGCTACTCACCAGAAGAAAGAAGATTAGTAAGAAAATGTCCTCTTTATTCCATGAATTTCTAAGAAATAAATATTTTTGAAATTGGCGACCATTTTGAAATCATTTACTTACCTTGTCTTGATTAGTACATGTTAAATGTACTTTATTTAAAAATGTCCCGTAATGATGCGGTTGGATGATCGAGGCAATTTGATTAAGTATTAACTTTTTTAATTTTTATACTGTACGCACCATAAGCTTAGTGATGGCTAAAATAACCTGGTTAAGTTAATATTTAGGGTAAGATAACAGATTAAAAAATACTCACACTATTTTTAAGTCTCATTTTTGTTTGGGGGGGCCAACTTCGTCTCCAGGTTTCTTAACTTTCGATCTGAAGGCAAAGTAGAAGCCCTGGATACGAAGTCAGGAACCGTATCAAAAATTCGCTTGCCTGTCAATTTCACTTCAGATGGAGTGTTATTGTGCATATTTTTGTATACGCAACAACACTTCATCGGAGGGGAAAATGAAGCCAATTTTTGAGATGAACCCTAAGTGGAGTATGGGATATAGTCAGTAATGAAATAAAATTGTCATGCAATCGATGATGTCCTGGGATCCATATTGTTCTTATTTTGAGCCTCACTTAGTGCTTAGATGGTGCTTATTTTGAGTCCGGAAACACTAAAAGCTAAAAAATTAAAAAGTTGTAAACCAAAGTGCAAGGTATGGCAAATCGCTTTCTTTGAATCCAAAGGTTTCGACGCTCTATCCGTCCGGAAACACCAAAAGTTACGACTGCAGTATAAGCACAACACTGATGTTTACATTGATGATGTTTCTGCGAAGCGCGAGCGAATGAAGTACGGCCTCTGATTACTCTAATATATGCTTATTATGCATCCGGAAACCCTTAAAGCTACGACTCCAACCAGTTGTTTCGACCTCAATCTCAGTGTCCCTATCCGGTGCGGGACTCTTTCCGCCTTTTGGCGGTTTCATTTATATTTAGAGGGGCATTAAAAATTACCAGATCGTCTTACTACAGTTGTCCAATGCCTTTCTGAGTTATTGACTGATGCAGAATTGTTGACTGAAGAAGAGATATTGACTCTCTTGAATGATTTTGAGGTTGTAATATAATTTGCTTAACGTTATGGAATATCAGAAGTGTGATCAGTTCTTTTTTTTTCTTCTTTTTGTTTGAGTACTCATACTAAGTTAAATATGAATAATACGATGAAAAATGACAACAATGTCTACGACAAATCCATGTTGTTTATTTAAAACGATTTTAACAAGCTTTCGGAGACTCTTTCTCCATAATCATGTCATATTATCTGTGTTTTAATTTTGTAATCGTTTTTTAATTAACATTGTCGTCATTTTTCATCCTATTTATCCCATTATTGGCTAGCAACTTAATAAATCTAATAAATACTAAGTTAGTAACTTTAGCAGGCGAGGTTTGATTTCTTTAATTATTTGTGGTCATGGAACATCTTTCCACATTATTCGTTTGTGTTAGATCTATCATTGACTGTTTTAACTTTAAGATTTCTGTTGTCTGTCGCTCAAATTTTCAACAAGATTTTCATTTCCATCACTCTCAGCTTCAGAGTAAGTACTGTCAATAGTATTATCATTCTGTATTTTTGTAATATTATTTGCGTTCTTGTTGTCATCAGTTACTTCCTTAACTAAGTCTCAATTTTAAATTTTCATTCTCTTGCTGTAGATATTTTGGTTCTTTCAGTGACTCCAACCATGGTATGCAATAGTATAATTGTTATAAACAAAGCAACGAGGCGATGCATTACTTGACAAAGTCAGTATGTAAATTAAGCTATCGGTTTTACTCCCCTAAAGACTGAACAAAATGTCCAGCCTTCCTTTTTACAAGGGTAAGAAAAATAAATAAATATAAATAAATATATAATCAAACAAATTGCAAGACATGGCAAACTTCAATCTATGATACCAAAGGTTTCGCTTCCAAACTCAGGACCAATAGGTATCGAAACCATGGGTGAAGCACCCCGTCTGCAGGGTCCAGAAGATCTGGTCATCAGCTGAGTCCCAGGGTTTCCGTTCGCACAAAGCTTTAAATCAAACCATGCTTGCCAATCAAAATCAAAATAATAAGTAAATAGAAACAATGATCGGTAATTCACTGTCCTTAAGAATGTTCAAGACATCAACATAACTATCAACAGGAAGAAAAATGCGGCAACAGGAATCGCCTAAACTAAATCAGCCAAAGGACGAGTCAACCGCGGCATCACCCTGTCTGGAAACCTGAAGCCTTCTAGGGTGTGTGTCTCCTTCCCTAGAGGAAGTCACTAGATTTGTGAGCCGCACAGACCTAACTTGTAATCAAAGTGTTATATTAACTGGGGTTATTCAAGGGATTGTCACACCCTTAAACATGATACATGAAAAAACATGCCCCCTTGTGGGACTTTGTAAAATACTTGCCAGTGTGCAAGATACAGTGAGTCTAACTGATAAACAATATTTTTTATTAAATTTTCTTTTTTATTTGGCTACTTAATATTTGATACTTTTTCAAAGAACAATATATAAGAAGAAGCACTATTCAGTCTCTTGTCAGACACAGGAAGGTCAGTACGATCATTGTATTGTGACCACGAAGATGCTGTGTGATCTTTTATGTAGGCCCAATAGTGCCCACCTTTCAGGGATCCGTCATGGTTAACTGTTGCAATCAAACGGTACGTCCTAATGATGCGTATCTCCTTGTCCGCTTCGATGGGTACTAACAACAATTGAGGAACACACTTCTCTATGCTACAATCCTTAGCCGGGTTTCTATGTTTAATACATAACCTCTTTAACCCTACCTTGCCTGGGCTTTTTCGGTAGTTTCACGGCTGGGGGGGCCCCTAGTAGGCCCGCGCTCAATAACTTTTGAACACCTGCAGTAATACCAATGAAACTTGGTACATATATAAAACGTACCAAGATGAACGATTTGGCAGATTTTTTGTTGTTGCTTACGTCATTCTTATTTCGATGACGTCATCACAAAGTTTTCAAAAACGTAAAATGTATGTCTGAGAAAGTCTTGTATAAAATCAGTTTGAAAAAAGATTTTGTCGATCTGTTTTCAGCTTTAGCTCTGAAGAATAGTGCTTTATGAATCTATTCTGATTTTATCCGAAAACTGACAAATTTTTCCGAAATTTTCCCTGAAAGTTGAAAAATCGGAAAATAACTAGTGGAATCGAGAGAACTTCTAAAATTAAGACTTTTGGCTAAGTTTCAAGTCAAAATATTGATATTATTGGAAGTTGTGCCTATTTGTAACTTTTGAAATTTAGAGGCATTACTGGGATGCAAAATAAGTGGATCTGACAATTGACCTATAACTACAAACTACATTGGCCAGAGAGCGAAAATTTTGAAAGAATGTAGCTAGATACTTTTAAGTAAAAGTCACAAATTTTGGTTGCCATCCAAAAATTTTCCAAAAAGTTACAAACGAACATATTTGAGCATGGGCCTACTAGGCCTCCCGCCCCCAGGCAAGGTATGAAGCGGTATCAGTGCCAAAATCCCAGTACACGACGATGAGTCGGTTTTCGTCTCGCTGTTCCGGTTCATAACTTGCGGTGTCAGTTTTTATAGAGTAATGTTGGTTTATGATGTATCGGTTAAAGATTGGCAGTCAATCCTCAATGAGCCAGTTTAGGATTGGCAGCTGGGCTGTAAAATCTACGTGATTAACAGATCTGGTGTTGAGATTTGTATAGGCACATGGGCTGGATTTGTAAACAATAAACCCACTAGAACTTTCAAGCCACTCTTATAGCTAAAGAAGAATGCTAATATTATTTATTGTCTACATGAATAGAATAGAATAGAATAGAATATATTTATTTGTATACTATACAAGTAATGGCGTTAAGGCCATATTACAAATTTGTTATAAAAATAAATTATGGTATATACTATAGGAATATAATACAGCCAATATATTATTGGTAACGGGAGACTAGCACTTATAGCAAGGCTAAACAGGCGTGAAAGCCACCAAATGAGGGGATAGGGAATTCAATGAGGGGGTAGGGAAATTCATGTGTACAACCATTAATTTTGCAGACCACAGAAAAGTATAACACGAATATTCCACTGCCCAACTTATCAACAACCGACCATCGAAGAGTGACTCAACAGAAAACACAACTCGTACAGGTAAGTTACTGCTTGCTTTAAACAAACCAATCGCCGACCCGGCTACAAATCTTAAACTGGCCCGCTGACGCTGTAAACTGACACGGTGGCGCTGTAATCTGACGTACCAGTCTTAAAACTGACATATCGAGTTTGCAACTGTGAAATAAGAGCTGACGGATTTGGAGTGCCGGATTTTTGGCATTGATTCAGCTTCATACAAGGTAGGGTTAAGTTGAGAACTAAGTACTGACCACATTTGGTTAGGGCTCTGTCAAAAGTGGTTAACTGAAGCTTAGAACAAGCAAAACAAAAATGCGCTGTTTCACTACTTTCACTTATTGTTCAAGTGATGATTGAATTGTAGAAGCGATAGGTAACTGAAGAGTGAATAAATTCATTTCAGAAACATCAGTCGCCAATTCTTGGTGCGCAATCATTTGCTAACAAAGAATCTTTTGACATTTCGTTTAAGATATGTTCTAAGATTTCTGCAGCATCTTGTTGAGAGTTCGCCAAGAATTTCTTATTGCCAGCTGTTTTGACAACATTCTGTAATGAATGCAAGAAAGGTGATGGATCAACTACTACTAGTTACATACTAGTTGCATAAAGTGGCCGTATATGAATTTTTTTTAATATATATATTGATTATGCTTATTATACTTCTTAGTTACTTATTAATGCAAACGACCAAGCTAAAGCTGTTCAGCTTGCTTTACAAGGTCAATGGACCAAACGGATAAATTATGTAAAATTTGACCTATCTTGGAAGTGTCATCTAGGCATGCCACACCCTTTAATTTCTTTTTTGGTTCGTGCTACATATGATACGCTCCCATCTCCTGCTAATTTACTTCGTTGGCACATTTCTACCGAGATTTGTTGTTTTCTTTGTGACAAGTCAGTTTGTACAACAGCTCATGTTTTAAGGGCTTGCAAAGTGGCTCTGTCACAAGGTCGATTTACTTATCGCCATGACTCAGTTTTATATCTGCTGGTTAACACCATTAAGGATTTTCTGGGAATTTATACTCCCCAGCCAGAACGCAGCCATACTCAATTTCCTTCATTCATTCATTCATAATTTATTTGTTAAAGTAGGTTAAAAATTTTACAATTTATAAAGGCAGCAAACGCTGATGTGGACCTACTATGTAAAAGGGGTTGTTTATTCCCCCAAGGTATCAATTTGTGGTCAGACCCAGCACACAATTTAAATTTCTTTCTAACGCCTGATGATCCGAAAGGTGAAACACAGTGCAGCGCACAAAATCCAACCGTCCGGCCGAAAAACAGACACTTATACTTATATTGCTATGTTCTAAACAATGAGCACTCTTTAAATTGATAGACACAATTTTATAATTGTACTAAGTATATATATATACACATATATATCATTGTGTTAAAAAATAGATAAATAAATAATATAAGTAAAAGCTAAAAAATATAGTATATATAGAAGAGTTATACCAATTACAATTGGTTGGCTGAGATTGCATTGTCATATTGCCAGCAAGTCTAAAAGGTAAGACAGGTAATGGGAGACCAGCACTAGAAGGGTAATGATCAAGAATTTGGTTTGATAACACATTTGAGTAAGAAATAGCTCCTATTGGTATAATAACAGCAGCGCAATTAAGTCGACGCAAACCCAAAATGGAGCAAATCAATAGCGAATAGGCACAAACAGTAGTTGTAACGACCAGTAAGAAGTCAAAAAATTTATACAAATAGCAAGTCCTATTTAGGAGTAAAATAAAAGTTAATTCCTATTTTGAATTAAGTTAAAAGTATAAATTAACTTTTATTTTACTCTTAAATAGGCTTGCTATTTGTATAAACATTTTGACTTCTTACTGGTCGTTACAAAAGCAGGGCAAAAGCCACCTTTAAATCTAAGCCTCCAATCATTGGCCTTTTGCACTTTGCACCAGACTGGGAAGTATTGAGTGAATTCAACCCTGGTCATTCCTGCCTTTTTAGCTATTTCTACTCGTCCAGACATAATAATTTACTCTTCTCAGACCAGGACTGTAATTATTGGCTTAAACTGTCCTTGCAAGGAAAATATGGAGGTTTGGCACAGTCAGAAAGTTGATAAGTATTTCGCTCTTTGTAATGTCATCGAGAATAACAAACGGGCTGTTCACTTCTTTGCTGTTGAAGTTGGTGCTCCAGGCTACTGTGCCAACAATGTCCGTTTTTGTTTTAGAAGTCTAGGCTTAAAAAAAAACCAGTGTAACTTGGCCATATGTCCAGGTAGCATGACATTACTCAAATGCTCTTTTGAAATTTGGTTGTCTCGTAATTGCAAGGAATGGAATTTGTCACCAGATGTCACCATCAATCCTTTACCTGAAAGTACTAGACCAACAGTTTCTCATAACAAAACACAGAAAGAAGTCTTTCCATCAAAGAATATACAAAAGGTATCAACATCAACTTCACCTCCCAAGGCTTCTTGTACACCATTAAAAGCTACTGGCCTGATCAATAAAGGAAATACTTGCTATGCGAACGCTTTAATCAAATGTATACAATTATTAACATCATTTTGGCACAATTGTCACAACTTAGGTACCAGTTCACCACTTGTATCCACTTTTGCTAACTTTTTACTAATAAAAATAAATAATAACCATTTTAGCACTTTCTGTGATACCAATAAGTTTCGCTGCTTAACCTCGACTTAATGGTATCAGAACTTCAGTCGCAACACCTACCAAGGTGTCTATAATGTAGTTATCAGGAACTATAACTTATTCTTTTTAACTGAATAAATACATGTGATTGGGGTTATTTGTGGGATCGTCACAGCCAAAGATAGGGCTGAATGCCAACCCCCTTGCAAATGTTCAAAATCGCAATTGCAATGTTCAAAATCGTAGTCCCAAAGACGGTTTCAAATGTCAGCAACATAAAAATCAGGTGAAGTTAAAAAAGAGTAATTCGGAAACAGGATTCCCCTTACCTTACCGTTTCGGGCGGATTGCCCGGACCAAATTAACTCTGTCTTTCCAAACTTTCCGATCCTGCATGGCG
>JAUCNQ010127380.1:0-10106 GCA_032352715.1 Bougainvillia muscus | reverse complement strand
CGTCTAGTTTTTTTGAAAAATTATTATAGATTATTGTATCATTCTTCAAGGTGGAAATATCTTTGTATGGTTTAGTAGGTTTAGAAGTCTTTGAAAAAAACGCTTTTTGATTACGTTTCGATGGAAATGAACAAGTCATTGCTAGAAGACGATGGTTGGTTTCAAAAGGAACAGTGGCTTTTCGATATACCCGACGATTAGAGCTAAGTGTTTTCAGGTGCCATTCTGCTAGGATATAGTCGACTCTTTTAGTGAAGCCAGTTGGAAAGTACCACGTATGACGATGTATTTTCTTGGATTGGTACAAAGAGTTCATAATATAGAGTTTGCATTCCTGAGATAAACTGACCAGTCTTGTTCCATTGTCGTTCGTCTTAAGATTATCGTTATTGGAGCCAAGGTAAGACCAAGAGCCGAATGAATTGCAACCAATGGTCGCATTCATGTCTGCCCCTATCAGGACTTTAAAACATGGGTGCTCCTTTTTTACTTTTCGAATTGCCTTTAGAAGGGTGCTAAAAAATGCTTCTTTGGTGGAGTCAGCATATTGCTCTGTAGGAGCATAAACACAAAATGCTGATATTTTGATACCATGAAGAACGATGCGAGCTAAAAGTATTCTACCTTCAAGGATGAATGAACATATACATAGCACATACGATTTCTTGTTGATATCTTGGAAACACAGCACGTACGATTTACGAAAACATCTTCCCTGGAGGAGTTTCCTACAAGAAAAAGAAAGAGAAAAGAACGATTTTATGAATGAAAAGTGTGACAAGAAACCAGAAGTGAGATAAAGAATAAAAAGTGTTTAAATGAACGTGCCAGGTAAAGAACGAAAATTATCTATTAAAGACCGAGAAGTGTGTAGTAAAGAACGAGAGAATCTAGTAAAGAAAGAAACTGATATGGAAAAGAACGAAAAGATTCTAGTAAAGAAGAAAAAGTGTATGCTGAGGAACATGGGGTATTTATTTTGAGGAGTGTTAAACCTTATGACCAGTTTACACTTAGGGTATGTTCATTCAGTTTATGCCGGCTCATTAAGATTACAATGAACGCTGAAATTCATTAATTGAACCGGAACTTTTGAGACAGTTCCAAATATACATCCATAAAACCATTTTTTCTGATCTTCAAATGTGGACTGCTCCATTGAGAAAACGGATAAGAATGAAGAGAGACTGCATGCCAATCGGGATGAAGTGGAGGAAAAAAACACACGTGTTTACTTTTTACAATCAGTTTAAATTCAGTATATACATTACACAAAGTGTAAAAAATGACGTTTGTAGTGGTGTATTAAACAACACCAAATACGTTGGTATTGTTTTGTATTTTTTGATTAACATTAGGGAGCTTAAGCACAGTATAATCTACGACGGCAACGTGGAATTAGCCTTAGTGCATATAGGCTACTTGCATTCCATCCTGCAGGATGAAATGCAAGTAGCCTATATACACAAAGGTAAATATCACTATGCCGTCGTAGATTAGACTGTGCTTGTTTTCTTATTCAGTACGGAAAACTGCGCCGTGATAAAGAACCACTGTTTGATTTCTGCTACTACTGTAGCAGAAACCAAACAATGATTCGTAATCACTTACATCATTGGCACATAATGAGTTAACATCAGTATAGCAAATTGCAATTTTCTTTTACCAAAACAGTTACAATTGAGCAAAACATGGTGTTAAGTATGAACCACTGCACAGTATGAAATCATATATATATATAATATTCTATACTATGATTGAACAGGATATAATAGTAATTCTTCCGATATTTCTGATCGGAGTATAATAGCAGAATCTAAAATCTATTAGTTAACCCTATTAGCAGGTAGGGGGGGGGGCATTCCCAGTTTTTTGAATAACTTCTGTAGTAATGCCCTAGTATTTGTGAAACTTTGCAGCAATTAGTAAAAATCTATTTGGCATGTTTCGAAATGTCGAAATTACAGGCTATTGGTCAGACCACCTATCAAATGATGCCTATTTCACCTTGAAAATATGGAAAAACTGGTATCCATATCATTTTCGAAATAATTGACTTTAAGCCTAGAAACTTGGCACAAATGCTAATGTGACAATTTTGAATCCTAAAATAACAAACATACCGGACTACTGGAAAACTTTCCGGAGCACAGTTTTTCCGCGCTTATTCCATAACGTCGGCCAATTTTTAATGAGAAATA
This sequence comes from Bougainvillia muscus, assembly GCA_032352715.1. Taxonomy (NCBI): domain Eukaryota; kingdom Metazoa; phylum Cnidaria; class Hydrozoa; order Anthoathecata; family Bougainvilliidae; genus Bougainvillia; species Bougainvillia muscus. The sequence goes on along the minus strand of JAUCNQ010127380.1, from coordinate 7,905 downwards.
TAGATTTAAACTCTCTAGTATAGTTTTATATGGTTTTTATAGGAAATAATTTGATTTTAGTCATCGAATTTTCTGTTTTAAAGAGGTACAGAAAAATGGCAATTTCCGGTTAAAATTATGGCGTCATCAAGACTCTGATGACGTCATATGAGATTTTATCACTCCCAAGTGTGCCTTTTATGTTGGGTAACAATTGTGCAAAGTTGCAAGTCTCAGGCATTTATCTTTTAGGAAATAATAAGGAGGCCATAATGCCACACTCCCCCCCCTCCACCCCCGAGTTTTCAACGGCAGAAAAAGCGCAGGGCTAATAGGATAGATACATAATACTGTATACAAAATCCGGATTTCTGCATCTGACAATCTCAATTGTTAAACACGTCGTGTAAAAGTTACTAATTTTATAAAATCCTTTTTGATATTTTAACATCAAAATTATTTGGTTCACTTCCAGATTTTGAAGTTACTAAGTTTGAAATATTTGTATTCAAAGGTTTTGAGATATCAAAATTAATCAATATTTTTGCTGTAAAATACATTAATTGTTGTATAGCTAAATTCTTTCCAATACATTGTCTTCTACCTAATCCAAATGGTAAATACCCATCAATATTTTGATATAAACCATTACTATCAAGAAATCGTTCTGGTATAAACACTTCTGGATTTTTATGTACTTTTGAATTCATATGTATAGCATGTATATTTATAAGTATTGTTACATTTTTAGGTATTTCATATTTACCTATGGTAGTTGTTTGTAATGCTTTATGTGGTACAGTGAACGCAGTTGGTGGAGAATGGCGTAATGTTTCATTTACAACAGCACGGAGATAATGTAATTGGTTAATATTTTGTAAAGAAATTTCATTGTTGTCAATTTCATGTTCAATTTCATTTATACATTTTTCTCTTATATCATCATGTAACATTAGATTAAGTATTGTCCATTGTAACGATTTTCGAGCTGTGTCAATTCCTGCAACTAACATATCAGATGTTAACATATCAAGAACATCATCACTTAATATCGATTCCTTATTCAAAATGTCAGATAAAATTCCTGGAAAACGTTTCTTTACTTTCTGCTCTGTTAAGATTTGATCACGGAGTTTTGTACATGCATCCATAAAAAGATAGTTAGCGAAAGGTATTTGTCGTAATACTGGAAAACCATCAACTAAGTTAGAAACAGCAATTCCTTCACGTAGCAATTTTAACATTTTGTCAACATCATGATAAGTTTTTGAATGTAACTCCAATCGTTTGTTAAACAACATCATCCACATCGTATTTATGCTCATCAGATTCAACTCATGTGTTATATTCAACTCATTTTTGCCACTTGATAATTTATGATTGATAGAATCTATAAAGTGGTTAGACTCTGTTTCAAAAAGTTCTTCCCAAGAATATTTTGAATTTTGTAACGATTTATGAACGATTGTTGATCGATTTTTAAAATTTTCATTGTAATCTGTTGTAATTAGACCTAAAAATAAAATCTCTCAGTATTTCACTAGCGGATACAGAGTACGCTCACTGCGCAAAATCCAGCTGTATCCGGACAGTTATACAGTCCTCTACTCCTGTATTCAGTCCGTATACGTCGGTATTAAGACAGAATGCTAGCATTCTGTGTTAATACGGACGAATACGGACTGAAAAAAAGTCCGGATACAGTTGGATTTCGTGCAGTAATCAATGCAATAAAATGGAGAACATAAGTCATTAGTTTTAATAGGTACTAAGTTATCGCATGGTGCAGAGTGCAATATGGCGAATATTTTTCGAGTTTTTTCTATTTTTGCAGCAAAAATAGAATTAACGAGAAAAATATTCACCATATTGCACGATATTGTGCGATAACTAGTTTATCATTAGCGGTAAAAATATGAAACCTGTTGTAGAAAACAACTCACTGAAATAAGAAAACAATCTCATTTCATAAGAAAACCTTAAACATAAAAAATATTTTAATGTGTTAGTTTTTATCAAATTTTAGTTTCCTTTCTTTAGGGGAACTTTTTATTGAACGATCTTTGCGCAAAAGCTTAAAAATAGTAGTAGACTATTTTTATTTCCACTTCTTTTATTTATTGCACTGCTTTTATTGCACTGATATGATAAATATGCACTGCTCCTCAGCCAATCACATTACAGATATTTTTACGGCTTATGATAAGCTATTATATACAAATTAGTTTAGCCCTTTCATGCATAATATTGTAAAATGGACACACATTCTTAAACATCCTGCTGTGCATGCTGCAGGATTTATTAAGTCAGTGTGACCAATTTTTAAAATAGTGTTCGTCTTGATGCCGTGAATAGATCTGAATCTGCCACTGTTTTTATAGAATTAGCGATACTTAGAACTCGTTTACATGAAGACTTTCTATAGGCAAAAGGAACTGTCATGGCTTCTGTGATTGGTTACCAATCACAGAAGCCATGACAGTTCATTTCGCCCGCAACGATTTTCCATGTAAACGTGTACTTACTAAATACAATACCGTGAGTGGAATCTCTATAATTCGAACTCCCAGGGGGACGAAATAATCGTTCGAATTAGAGTGTTCAAATTGTAGGAAGTTGGCCTATGAAGAATAATCTCTTCACAGGGAAAGAAAATCTGTTCGAAGTATGAAGTTGTACGAATTAATGGTCCAATTACAGAGTGACCATTTTGGTATTACCATGTGTCAAACAGTAAAACCAAATGAAGCTTTATTTTAATATTGTACATTCCATATACCAGAGGCGGACTCAGAACATGCTTTTACCTAGTCACAGCCATCTAATGGAGACTCAAAGTCCTTAATTTTAATTGCTTTATTTATGACGCGTCATTCATAAAGTTACCGAGAATTAAAAGTAATTATACTCCATCGTGTGCTCTGACTAGGGCTGGATCCGCCACTGATACATGATCTCAGATTCTGTTACGTATCCAAGAGAATATTCAGTTCCTTAACTGCTTTTTCTAAACAAAGAAAACACTCTATGCACACTGAGATGATAATGATGTGAAATATTTTAATAATCCGCTTCATGAAATGAAATGCAGGAAAATGTGATAAATAGCTCCCCATAACATATGACTATTTGACATGTCAAATTTTCATATGTGATCCGAAACTGATCTGATCTTATAGTGAAATCATCCAAAACTATAATCAAACATACCTTGAAAACCTCTTGAATAAACATGACCAGAATGTCTTTGTGGACGTCCAGCAAATAATTTTTGATGCATTATGTATTTCGCAGTTTCATAATCATTAATAATAATAACTGGTTTATCACCAAACCAAAATGTAAAAACAGGACCAAGTTTTTCAGAAATTTTTTCAAACATTATATGTGGCGGTAAACGATATTTAACCAAATAATGAATATTGCCAAGAATTGGTATCCGTATTAATGATGGTGGTAACTTCATATATTTTCCATAATCATGTTGAATAAAAATTGTAAATATGAATAGACCAATTACAAGAACTATTAATAAAATTACAGATACCGGAAGTGATAGAAACATTTTTTTTCGTTTTTCTAAGTTCTAAAAGAGAATGTAAATGTAATATGTCTAAGAATGTAGCGAGCACTGTATCGAAATAGGATACACCCCTGTGGCAGATTTAGAACATTTGCAGAGGCTGACTCAGAACACGCTATTGCCTAGTCGCAGCACTGAAATGGATTTTCAAAGCATGCTCAAAGTGATTAATTCTAATAGCTTTCTGTATGAAGATGGGCCTCTTAGACCATCATCATACAAAAAGCTATTAATAATTAACTTTTAGCCCTTCCTCGTGTTGCTCTGACTATGGCTGGATCCGCCACTGAATTGATACAATTTTCCGTATGAATTTATGGATGGTTCCCATCAATTATAACTACATATATATTGAACATTTTGCGATCCAATTGCCTGTGCTCTCTATAGGTATAGCAAAGTAATGACGCTGTCATGTGGACCAATCAGCTCGCACTACGCTCTAGCCTTCTGCAGGTCTACGGCAGTCGGTTAGCACTTTGCTCAACAGCCAGTAGTGTGAGGTTGATGTGAGTTCGATCACTACTTCTATATGACAACTAACAAATTCTCTGCGTGAGCGTCTGAAGTTCCTGTACCCCGTAGAACATTACAGTTGTCTCCATGTTGGTGTTCCGTGAGATCCGACTAGATTGGGATAAATCACTGTAAATTTTGAAGCAATGTTTTTTTATCAAGATTCGGTTACGGTTGTATAAAATGTCACAACTAAGCTATATTTTGTAAACACTATGATTGCGTAATGTTGACATGTTCAAGTAGTTTGAAGTGTAAACTTAAATAATCTTTCCACAAAATTCGTGTCGCCAATTATCCCATTATCTTTACAGAGGAAGTGTTTTCCTTTGTACTAAATATGCACAAAAACACTTCTTCGTTGATGAAAATTGATACAGTTATGGTCGTTCCACAACATGGTCGAACCATGTTTCCTGTTTCTTTTACGATGCAAAGTCTTCATATTATGTGGTAGCCAGTAAAAACAATTAAAAAATTGAGAGCAACCTACAGAACGTACACAATGTTCAATAAGAAATAGACCATACATAAGGCTACAGCAATATGAATTCAAATGTTGCAAATTCTTGAAAAGTTCTAACCTTGCTTCGGACAAATGCCCGTATTTTCACTGCATAAAAAATGATGTTTTACGTTACTGTTTTTATCAACCAACCTGTTGAAATCTGGAGTAAAACTCCAGATTTCATCAGGTTGGTTGATAAAATCGTTAAAGGATAAAAAACGTTTCAAGCAGTGTTTGTTTTCTACAAAATGTCTGTTCGATTGGCAATATTCTAACTCCAGAAATTTCAGAAATTGTTGAAATACGCACCATTATTGAAGATGAATAATTATGCAAAAATTGTAAACATTCATAGCCTACCTTGGTATGACGATTTCTACTGAGCGCGCGTAGAGATATAAGATGGTAGGTTAAAAAATCATTTCCAGAAAGCGCAGAAAAGGTATTCGTTTGGGAGCGAAGATTCTGGAATTTCTTGACTTTCTGCATCCCAACCGAATACACCCTTTGTATGCGCAATAACACTTCATCTGAGATAATAATAAAGTGATTTGTGAAGCAAATTAAGCGATTATTGGAGATGCGTCCTAAAGGCATAGCTTAATTAAGTCATAAGTGCAATACGCACAACTTCCAAATACAAACCTATGACATTACATTACGTATCCCATAGTACATACAGTAGAACAAGAGAGCTCCCTCAACAAATTGTATTATCTTCATTGCTCATAATCTTTTTCTCAACTACCACTCCCTTATATACGGGTTAACACAATATAGTATTATCTAAGGTCATGTGAAATGACATTCATTGTGTCTAAACTTACATCATATTGGAATTAAAAAAAACCATTTTACTGGATAAAAATGACGTCCTTTTTTAAAAGGACGTCATTTTCGTCAAATAAAATATATTAGATTAAAAACTTAATATTTTAAAGAGGTAGATAGATGGCATGTTTTTTACAGTTGACCTTCCGCGTTTATTTTGACATCATAACTGACATTTTGCGAAACTATTTTACAAAATCATTTGACTTCACCCCTGGGCATTTTATATATATTGTTAACAATGTTATAGAAATTCTCAAGGATCTCAAGGGTTTCTAAGATTGAACGTGCAATTTGTGGTCAATGCACGAAATCCAACTGTGTCCGAACTTTTTTCAGTCCGTATTCGTCCGTATTAAGACAAAATGCTGGCATTCTGTCTTAATACCGACGTATACGGACTGTATAAATGAGTAGACGGACTGTATAAAAGTCCGAATACAGCTGGATTTTGTGCCGGGGGTAGGATCAAAACTGGCAGATATAGATTGACAAACCATAATTAGATTGCATATGTTTGTACTGTCTGTAAACTACGGAACATAGAATCTTCAAACATGGTCATCCAACGAACGTTCATTTTATTAGCCTTATCACAAAACATCCTGAGATCGAAGTAAACATTTGACCTAATAAAAAAGAAATATTACATTTTTTTATGATAAAAATATGATACTTAAATGAGGAAGTACCGACGTGACAATATACAATTTCCTGTTACGTTATATACAATAAAGAAAAATTGGTACCACCAGCAAGGGACATAGGAGGATCTAGAACACGCTTACCCTATTTAGCCAGGGCCTTTTCGGCTCCCACCCCAACTTCTGATTGACGGAATGAATTTTAATGAAACTTGGCACGATTATACTTAGGTCCAAGAGGATTCAAATAATTATCCACAAAGTTTCATAGTCACGTGACCTTTTTACTGACGACATCATAAATATAATGAACGGTAACAAAAAAGTTGAAAAACATTATTTTTATATAAAAAAAAAACACAAAATGACCAAATAAGGTTAAAACTTAGTCAAACAATAAAATGGAGAAGAAATTGATTTTTAACATTTCAACAAATAGTCGTTTGCACATTTTAAGGCTAACGACCATTTGATTAACTGTTAAAACTTAATGATTTTTTTCCTTTATGGTGCTCTAAATAAGTTTGAATCAGCTACTGCAAGGAGTTAAGGTTAGATTTAAATTTAGAGTCAAAAGTGGAGGCTCAACAGAGGCGGACTCAGAACATGCTTTTAGCTAGTCATAGCCATCTAATGGAGATTCAAATTCATTCAATTTAATTACTTTTTGTATGACGCTGGGTCTCTAAAGACTCAGCGTCATACATAAAGTTATTAAGAATTAAAAGTAATTATACTCTATCGTGTTGTTTGACTAGGGCTGGTCCGCCACCGCTCAAAGTCGTTAATCAATAATTAATGAAATGAAATGAAATGAAATGAAATTTATTCTAGCACATTCAACATTTTACAGTGGCTCTTCATTTAGAAATGCATATGGGAGAATCAATAGTACTACTGCATTTTGGTAATGCTATTAATTCTGTATTGACATTGCATAAGAAATAATAATCGACCCTCAACATTTTATCAAACAATCCGCAGCACTCTTGAGTCAAACTCCAGATTTCTGTAGGTTGCCCGTAAAATTGGTAAAGGGTGAAAAAAAATATCTCACACAATGCGTTGAGTACAGAGCATTAAGTAAAATTTAAAAAATTAAAATTTTAGTAAAATAAACTTCAACTTTTTCTGTTTGAAACGTAGTTTAACGTCAACCAAGAAGAGCTGGTTCAAGTTAGCTGTAGTGAGATAGAGGTAACCTCTCAATAGCTAAGTTGATACACTTCCAAGTATAAACGAAAACTTAAAAGAAATAAACGAGTTTGCAAATAAGCTGAAAAGGATGGTAAATGCCATCAGGACAGGACAAGCAGATTTGTTGCACAAAACTAAACATCATTACAGTGTTATAGGCTCTGCCAGCGATATAGACAGTATTTAAGACTATTGAGAAAGACTATAGCGGTTAATAATTAATATATGGTGATCAGTATTTGAAGATTCATCAACATTCTTTAATCTATATTAAAAACTTAATGATCTAGCTCTCTTTCGCATAAATCGTAATTATAATCATCAATTAATACATCTTTGATCCTAGCATTTTGTGTTTCGAAGTTTCAGAAAGAGATAAAATCCCCTGGGATCGAGGTTGCAATTACTAAACACTCTTTAAAAAAAATATTTATACTTTTAGACTTCAACCACAAGAATGAGGAAATTTGAAATTAAATGTAAGACGCAGTGTTATGCAACATTAGAATTTTAATAATAAATACGGAAGCATCCCTGCAGAGGTGTTCTTCAAAATATCTGTTCTGTAAATACAGTGGGCTCTCTCTATCTCGAACTCACAAGGGACCAACGAATTTGTTCGAGATAGAGAGAAGTTCGAGATAGAG
>JAUCNQ010127369.1:0-10107 GCA_032352715.1 Bougainvillia muscus | reverse complement strand
TTTGAGCTACGGACAGTAGCGGGGATTGAACCCACAAAGATGTCATTGGAATTCGACACCTTAGTCCGCTCGGCCAGTGTATACGTTCTGAATCCTCTTCTGGGATGAGTTTCCGTGCTATAATGTTTCTTGCCTTTTAGTATCAAAATGCTTTCTTCTGACAGAAAAGAAAACTTTTGATTCATGCATCATCAATGAAAATCTTAATAAGTGCCCACACTTTGTTAGCGTCCACATTTAATAAGCGCTCTGGGTAAAAATTAAAAAGAATTTAATAAGTTTATGCCGGGGAGATAATTCTAGCAATTGCAGTATAAAAATTATTTCAGCTTCTTCTACAATTGCTAATATTCCTGATTCCTTTCACAAGACTCCGTTATCAAAGAAGCCTGTGGAACATTTTGATAAAAGTTCGCCTCAGGACTATTAATTGAAAAACAACAGATTTTTTTTGCTTGCGGACCCTGACTTAAAGTCCAAATTTTTCAGTCAGCAGACAAAGTCAGTCGGACGACATAATATAACATATATTATTCACTGTTGCCTTATTAATCTACTTCTGTAAAATACAGCGGGATACAATATCCCCTGCATATAGTCATGCGTTAAAAACAGTTTTAGAGCAGCAGTGGTAGTTGATGATAGAGTACGCTCCAGTGAACAACAAAGAGAAAAGTGGTCGAAGGCATATATATACGCTAGCTAGATAACGAGGGTGTTAAATAGAACGCCCAGATAGAAGGCCCAGATAGAAAGCCCAGATATTTCTCTGAAACTTAATGGATCGGTTACATCTGACCTTAAAACTGTAGTGAGCGATTTTTAATGATTTCTTTTGCTCAATTGAGGAAAATCCCCAAAATTATCACCTGTTATTGCAGTCATTAGCTGCCTATCTTCACTTGATTCAAGCAAAGAAAACGGTCCTTCCAATATACCGCCTCATATTTTTTATCACGGCGTGCGCATAAAAAACCATCAGTACATTTTTAACATCACCTTTGAAGTACAATAGCGCATGCCTTTTTCAGGACTTGGATGTACTGTACGTCGTGTGTAGCATTGCATTACACATGCAAATTCTCGTTTAATTGGGACTTTTCAGCTAATTTATGCTTAAGTTGCATTCTACTTTATTCCCTGTTAAAGATATACAGTCAACTCCTGCTATCTTGAACTTTGCGCTATCTCAAGCAAATCCTTTGGTCTCTTGGCCATTATTATATTATCGCGATGACGGGTTTACTGTAATCCGATTTTCAATCAGGTAGTGATGATATTTTTTATACTCCGATTAGTCACTCACTCGTGGCATCTTGAAGGATATTAGACAGACATAACGCGTACTCTTAGCTGCCAAACAAGGGTGGGGGGAGGGTCAAAATAAACAAAGTATCATGAACTCTATACTTAAACTATTTGGTATTTTGTATTACTTGCACAAATAGGTATTGTTTATGGTAAAAACACAAAAAAATACCCAAAACCCAAGACAGGTCAAGTTTGTAAACTCCAAAACTTAATAAACAAGGGCATAGGAGCATAGGAGGGGTGGAAATTTTTTCAAAAAGAATAAATGGGGGAGGGACGTTTCTTTGGCAGCTAAATGCATTTAACGAGGTTTGGAATTAGAAAGAAAAAGTCGATTCGCCAAATATTCCATTTTAAACAAAATGGCAGTTGGTTAGCACTTTGCTCAACAGCCAGTAGGGTGAAGTTGGTGTGAGCTCAACGATCCTCACTACTTTTAAATATAATGATAACTTTATTTAAATGAAAAGCCAGTTAGTTTTGGGTTCGCAATTAAATATATTTGCCAGCACATTTCATTCGCAAAATGTTCAATTCGATTCGCAAATTGCGGATTTACGACCTGCTTACAGGGTGGGCACTATAATTTCCCTTACAAATTCCAGGTATTTACAGGTACTTTTCCAGGTTTAAATTTCTATTTTCCAGGTACGAAATCTTAAGAGTCGAAAATGTAACACAACAACATACCATAAAGAATAATGGTTTTAGGAACGATCACAGAAAAACAACACAGTTCAAATTTTTTGAACAAGAAAAAAAATGTTTCCAGGTATTTCCAGGTGGAATATCTAAAAAATACTGTTTCCAGGTATTTTTCCAGGTACAAAAACTGTTACAGGTATTTCAAGGACTTTCCAGGTATAGCCACTACCAACAAAAAACCATCAAAATATAAACTCTTTCATAAAACTAATAAATGGTTTATGTAAATAGAATGTAGAATGTTTAAATGTTTTATGATTTAAATCAGTCAGTTAATCATTTTTATAAACGCCTTATGCATTTTTATAATCGATTTATGCATTTTTATATAAAGTTTATAATATTTATTAACTGTTTATGTTTCTGTATTTGCAATTTATGAACAGAACAGACAGACCAGTGCTGCAAATAAGGTGTTTTATGTTGTCCGGTGATTTTTGCTGAGGATTTTGGATTTTGGGGGTGCTCGATTGCTGGAAATGACCTTTCCTGACATTATTCAGGCCTTACATTATTCAGGCCTTTCATTATAAACATTCCTGGCGCTCGATCATCGCGGGCACATTTCGACAATTTTTCGAGTGGTGCGCGCGATGGAACAAATTATTTTCTCCAGCATTTTTTCTTTCTTTTAATTCGTCTGTATGATTTTAAATTATTTTTTAGGATGAACAACAGGGGTTCTAGGGGGCGCTGTTTATCCATAGTATCAATCTTCATGCCGTTCCAATAAAATAGTATGGAATATATTACCCCCCAAAGCAGATAATCTGCCGTTGCCAAGGAAAATGGCCATGGCTGCTATGGGAAATTTTATAATTCATTTTATATTTAAATTCATTTTTTCAAGCAACTAAAGAATCTGAAATCAGAAACAGTACCAGTAGGGTTGGTTTGTCTTTTATTAATGAAACAAAATAAACAACTTAGTTCCCAGTTTGTTTTTAAATATACTTAGGTTAGATTATGTTAGAAACCTCAAAGATTAAAAACATATGCATGGAAATCATTGTCAGACATTTAAATAATGATTTTTAATGCCAAATTTTTTCAGCAATGTGGATCGACGTATAGCCATCTAAATGAAGAATATTATCGGCTTTAGCAAACAGCCGAACGTTATTTCGACCTCTGCATCGTATTAATACAAATTTATAAACACGTAAATATGCCCAATAAGATTTATAATCAACTCCCGCTATCTCGAACCTCCAAGGGAGCGGGGGAAAAGTTCGAGATAGCGAGAAGTTCGAGATATCCAGTGTGTGCACTGAGTGAATAATGACCAAGGGACCGAAGGATTTGTTCGAGATGCGTGAAGTTCGAGATAGCGCATGTTCGAGATAGCGAGAGTAAACTGTAGTTAAACCTCCTCACAAAAAATTCGTTTTCGAAAATCATCTCATTTATATTCAGGGGTGGATCCAGACCTAGTCAGAGCACCAAGACGGAGATTAACGATAATTTTCCATTAATAGTTAACAAATGATCGTTAGCCTTTACAAAGATTAAAGATTATGACTTTCGATAAATTATGACTTTCGTTCTCAATTTTATTGTTTTTTATAGATGTAAGAAAACTTAACAAATTAGAAGCACAGTCGAGGTACACTGGACGCTTAGGGACACTGGATGTGTAGGGATAAGTGAGGGATAAATCATATATTATATCCACTATTATTCATGATCTATTCCAGTTTTTTTAAACCAGAAAGATATGTAATTCATACAAACTCTTTCCTAAGAACTCGGTAATTTCTACCGCACAACAAGTGAATCCTGGCAAAATATGACCGGTGGAAAGTCCCAAATGACCGGTAATTACCGATCACCGGCCGTTATTTGCAGCCCTGCATACAATTATAAAGAAATATGTAACGCTTTATAGACAAGGGTTGATCCAGGTCGATTTGGACATCGGTGTACCGATTTTGGGGACATATAAATTGGGCGCCCAAATCAAGAGAGACTGATTTAATATCAGACTTCTTTTTACATTTTTAAATGATAATTACTTTTGTTCTATTTATATGGTTTAATTTCCACTCCCCCACAATGATTCTTTGATATAACATGAACTGTTACTTAAAATTATAGTAACAAAGGTAATAAAATTATTATCTATCACAGAGATTTGTTAATATGAAAAGGCGTGAAGAACCAAACAAATTAGAATTAAATCTTTTGTTTTAAAGTTCTGAGTGTTTATCAAACGACACAATCCTGAAGAGATCGTAACAGCTTCATTATGACTGCAACATCGAAAGTTGCGTTTAATTTTCAACCAATACCCCCAAAAATTCCAGGGGCTGCCACCTCGACCTCCACTGGGGTGGCTTACAGCACCCCAAAGACCCCCATCTGCAATTCGAATCAACCTACGGCACTACCGACGCCCAAATTAAATTTTGATATACATATTTATATTCTTAACCCTAATTGACCAGGGGGGGATCCCCCCCCCCCCCTCCTCCGATTTTTTTTAATAACTTTTTTTCCGAAACTTTGTCACAATAAAGTTTCATGTCAGCAGGTGGTGCAGATCAGATTTTATGGGTCATTGTTCAAGACCACCTATAAAATTTGTATATTTCTCTTTGAAAATCTGCAATATTTAGGAACCCTGTAACTTCTGAATTATATAACATTTTTACTTGAAGCTTGGAACTAAGGTTCTTTGTCACGTGCCAAATTTATTGATGACGTCATTTTTCCGGAACCAGCAAAAAGTCTGGAAAATTTTGCGGAACTCCAGTTTTTGGCGCCAAAATCCAAGATGGCGGCCGATTTTTGCACTGAAAATATTTTCGAGACCCAGCTGCAACCAATTACAAATGTATTACACTGGTATTTTCCAATTAAACCTGATAATTTTACCGGAAATGAAGGTACGGAAATATACGGCAAAATGGGACGTTTTACGACGTCAACAAAATGACCACACCCAATTGTTCTTTATATGGTTAGTTAGTATCGTGCCAAGTTTCATTACCTAAAACCTAACCAATCGAGAGATCTTAGGGGGGGAGCGCCCCCTCCCCCCCCAAAGCAAGAAGAGTCTGAAAAAGCCCAGGCTGATTAGGGTTAATCAGGGATGTATTTAGTATTTGTGATACCATATTTATTTTTCTACATAAATGTTGCTCATTAAAACTTCTTTTTATAGGAAAATCGAATTTAATTCGAGGCAGTTTTGTTTTGAATAGGGCAAAATGAGTAACGCCATTCTATACATTAAATTACCATCTCTTATCAAGCAGATCCAACATTGAATTAACCTTGTAAATGTGGCAGAAATGTCATCCTAAAACAATTTACTATTGCTATTCTTTTGCTATACATATTCAAATGGAAACTAGTAAAATATTAATTCAACGTTGGATCTGTTTGATAAGAGATGGTAATTTAATGTATTTGGCGTTCAAAATGACGTCCTGTGAAAGTTTTTACTCAAATATCTATGAATTTTATAATGTTAATAAAATAACTTTAAATCGTTTATAACTTTTCTAAATGCTTTATCATAAAACATAAGGTATTTATAAATTTTAGTCTTCACTTGTGAAGACGCCATTTTGAGAGATGCGCTTCAGGAACTTATGTTTACCATATCGGCTGCCGTCAGTCTTGCCAGTGGTGTAGTTTATAAGTTTTAAAAATAGCTTATTAAAAAGCATGAAACATTATAGTTTATTAAAAAAGCATGAAACATTATAGTTTATTAAAAAAGCATGAAACGATTATGGTTTCAATGAACGTTATTATCTACAACATAAGCCATCTATGGTTTTTATAAAAACGTCATTTAAAACCATATATCTTTTATTTTTATTTATCAACTATCAACATTAGGTTCAATAGCTCATAAATTCGCCTTGAAATTGCTTTTAACTAACATCGCAGTGGCGAATCCAGCTATAGTCAGAGCACTATGATGGCAGGGATAACTCAAAAGAATTTCTACCACCGTTATTCGGTGGTAGGAACTCAATCTTTAATTGAGTTTTTAAACTGAATCTTCTGTTCATGTTTTTTTTTGTTGTTGTTTTATTAGCTTGCAGCTCGCTAAATGGTCAAACCATCATATCCAACCAATATTTCTAGACTGTCATTCCTCCATTCTGACCCCTGTGACATTGAAACGAAAATAATGCTATGGGAGGGCAAAAACTGTCTCGAAGTCGGCCTTTCGTTTTCCTCTTCCTGTTTGTGCAACTCTCGTATTTTTTTGCTTTTTATTTTTATGCAAGTATAAAATTCTGTACAAATTCATAACACTTGAAAGCAAACATGATAATGTTTCGAACGAACTAGACAGACATTGTTTTTCTCCCGCCAAATTGTAAGTTCAATTGATTATTTTTATAAATTCAATTGATTATATTTAACTTAGAATAAATATTATGAGTTTCTTCTTTTCTTTTATATACTTTTAATGATTGCTGCTATGATCAGGTGCTTTACTACAGTATACCCACGCCTTACGCGTATACAGGTTTAATTTTGATTTCACAGCTCGTCTCATGTCACACAGGGAACACTGCCCAGGTCACTCAGCCTGTCTAAAGGAGGGCAAAAATCCTTTGCCTGCATAAAAGGACCTGAAATGACCAACCTGCCATGGGTATCGATATATGAAGTTTAAAACGGCATAAGTAGCTTTCTCGAAGGAGTATAATGACCACGTTGATCTGGCCACTGCAGTGAAATCTAGTTTGCTTGTGGGACCTAACTTATGTCTTCTATGCTTTCAAAACATGTTCTGTTTCAAGATGGCTACTTTTTGTCTAATTCAATAATTTTTTTAGTCCCCCGTCTACAAGCAGACAAACTTGCAAGAATTAGTGTTTCTAGGATCCTTCAAATGCTGAAGCTTAAGCTTGGACACCGCTGGGGGCGCTAACAGCGCGCATCCCAGACCTCCCAGCTGCTTTTCAATTTGCAATTTTTTTCGAAGTGAAGCAATGTTTAAAGCTGGCGTGGAAATATGATGTTTGTATTTTGGGATTTTATTGCTGTTGACTAGATGAAAGATAATTTACATATACTCCAGGCACTTATTTAACCTGCCCTCTATGCTTTATAGGCTTTATAGTATTGTTCTTTTTTTCATTCGTCCCACCTAGGCTCTTTGCTCTTCCAAACTATTACAGAACCTTAGCTACTTACTTACTTCAGAGGTTTCATACAGTTTGGGGCCGTCGACAATTAGGTTTCGTCACGCTAAGCGGCCATTTGGCCGTTATCAGTTGACCCCCTTGCCCCTCCCCCTAAGCGGCCAGGAGGAAATTTCTAAATATTAAAATTTGATGTTACCCCCTTTTTTGTCTTTTTAGGAATGGAGAAGTTGCTATCTCTCGTTCGCTGCTTTTCCAAGACGATAGACATAGAGATCCCGAATCATCGAGATTATAATAATTCCATAATAGTGCATAAATTACGGAACGGAGATAACATATGTTATCTCCGTTCCGGAATTTATTCACTATGGAATATTAACCAATGAAAAAACAACAACAAAGATTGTTGGTCATTGTTAGAAATCACATTTCGCTTCTGGAAGGTTTGTAGTGCCTATGATATCCTTGTACGATGGAAATATAAACCTAAATGGGTAACCTGTCTGGAAAACCCTTTTGCAGGAGTTTTAGTCACGCAATCTGAATATCCAACAGACACCCACTCTACCCCCTCCCTCCCCCCTAACGGTCAAATGGCCGCTAAGCGTGACGAAACCTAATTGTCGACGGCCCTTTTATACGCTGCACTAGACAAGCATGGCCTAATGGTCAAGTCATCTGATTTGTAATCTGACGATTGAGGATTCGAAACCCGTGCTCAGAAAGCTTGGGATCATGTCTGAAAAAGCTGCTCCTCGGGTCAACCCATACCATGCCAGGGAAATTGGGTAGATGGTCCAAAGTGATCATCTGGTGTTGCAGGAGGTTGTCTAGGAGAGCACCAACCCTTCAGTGGGTCGTGTCGCTCAGAAGAGTATTAAATACTCCAGGGCATTCAACTTAAGCCGTGGTCCCTCCTGTAAATAAGTATCTCAAACTTTCAGAGGTTAACCTCGTTAAACATAAACCTCACTCACTCACTCACTCACAGACTAGTTGTTTATTTATATACGCCTCTTTTTTGTATCACTTGTACCTTTGTATTTTTTCGCATTGCCAAATAACTGATTACTTACTTACTTACTTACTTACTTAATTAATTACTTACTTGCTATATGATTTGAGAAGAAAAATCCTGATGGACGACACAAGATACAGATATTGCATTTTGGATTGTGTGAGATTGTATAAAGCTAGTAATCTTTCCGGAACCTAGCACACAAAGACTAAACAAGTCACTCAGTCAGGGTAAACTTTTAGTTAGGCGAATTCACCAAACTAGGCGAATCGCCTATTTAGGCAATTATTGTTCGCCTAATTAAGCAATCAGTCTCCTAAATAAGCGAATGCAAAAAGTTTTTGGCTCGTAACAGGAACCAAGAAAAATACAATACTGTATACAACCTAAATTTCATCGTCAACTTCCAAAGATTTCCAAGACAAAAAATCGTCTGATTTGGTTTGTGCATTTCAAAGTTATATATAACCCAAAACTTATTCTGTCACCTTATTAGGCGATTGTACAATTTGTTTTCGTTTTTCGTTTTTTACTTTTGCAATGTCAGCGATTTTACCAGTTCAAACTGACCTCCTTAAATTTTAATAATACCGCCGCTACATTTTAACCTTAAAGAGTGTGTGCAACGCTGGTCTATTTGCGGGTCTATCTATGGCGGAACTATCTACTATTGTTTTAAAAATCGCTGACATTATAAAGCAAAAAACAAAAACGAAACAAATTATAAAATCACACTAGACGTGCAAGCAAGGATGTAAAAGGAAGTTCACTTTTTTCCTGGCAATATTTATTTATTTATTTATTTATTTCCGAATGTTTAGGCAGGATAAACACTTCAACAATACATGCAACATAGTCACATACATTGCTGTTATCAGCGTGTGTCCTGCTTGAGTAAAACATAATTTACAAGATAAAAACCTTAGATAAAATACTATTTGTAATATTAGTTAAAAATAAACTTAGGCAGCAAAAGACAAAAAAGAAACTCATAAAAAAGAAACTCATAAAAGAAGAAACTCATAAGGCTACTTAAGTGAGTTTTATATTTTGTAATTTTATTGTGACGTTCTCATAGAGGTTGTGAAGTTTTAAAAGAACTGTGTATGACCTTCAAAAAATGCAAAATCGATTTATTTAGCTACTGTCACTCGCCAAATAAGGTGAGTATGATATATTTAAATATTTCTCGAACGCACAAGTAAAATTCTTTTAAATTTCGTAGGATGGTGCCTGGTCATGTTTACTGCAAGAATATAATCACAATTCTGCACAATTTTCCCAAGGGGGAGAGAAATCCTTCTGTAAAACGCGCATTCGCCTAGTTTGGATGTCAATCGCTTACTTAGGCGACTGAAATACGCCTATTTAGGCAAATTCGCCTGGCGAGATCGCCTAACTAGGAGTTTACCCTGACTGTCACTATGGGTGAGGTCTTTGCCTGGTTGGGAGGAGAGAATTGAATTGAATTTGGAATTAAATATTTTGCAAGCTTTTTTAATAAAAATAAAAGCCTAGGTCTAGGACCTATTCTATTTAAAACTTTGTAGAGTAGAGGAACAGGCTGAGCAAATTATTACTTCCAGCAGCAGGGCTCTGGATACTGTGAGACGTGAGATGAGATAGGCCTTGCTTTGGGGGGGGGGGGGGCATGATAGGGGGGGGGGGGGCATGATACCAATAATAAATGGTATTTATAGTGGCCAGCCCGGAAAATCACAAGGACAGAGCACAGAGGATTATTTCCATTATGATAGCATGGCCTGGTTTGCCTTAGTTAGTTTTTAGTTAAACTTTATTTTGCTTCGGTAACAATATACAATACTTTCAGACACAGGCTTGACACTGGTCTATAACTATATATACCGAAAATATTATAATAAAACTAGCAACCTAGTGATATATAATCAGATCAGTTTATAAATATTGCTGAATAATCTCTAATCAGTAATG
>JAUCNQ010127358.1:0-10108 GCA_032352715.1 Bougainvillia muscus | reverse complement strand
ATGATGCAATGTCTTGTCTTGTTGATACTCCACCATACGACAAAGCTAATATGGTGGAGTATAAAATGCACCACCCGTTACCGGGTACAGCCAACGTCATGTATTCTTCCATTTTTAACTGATTAAACCTGTGAAAATAAAATTGGAATGGATGTAAAACAGAGGCGGACTTCTAGGCACATCAATTAAATGGAGATTCAAAGGATGCTCGAAGTCATTAATTCTAATAGTAAAAGTCTCTTAAGACCATCATCATACAGGAAGCTATTTATTAGGAATTCAAATTTTTAGCTATAAAATTAATAATATTCGCCATTAGACGTCAAGATGTCGTCAAAGTGACGTCAATGCGTCAAAAAAAAAAAAAAATTTTTACCGTAATTTTTCGATTAAACGCCGCGGCGCTTATTTTTTGAATCAGAATTTTGGTGCAGGGCTTAATCGAGAGCAACGCTTATTCAAGGGCGGCGCTTAATCCATTTTCGTAAATATTTGTTGCTTAAAATGTTTGGTCAGACCTTCATATTTCAAATTCAGGCTTGCAAATTTCTGTTTAGTAGATTTTTCCTAAAGTTATCATTTCTACGTAAGTTTTTTTAAACATTTAATAAATTAGCGTTTTCACTAAGGATAGAAATTTGAAATAAGCACCGCATTACATAGTATAATGCGGCGCTTATTTCAAGTTTACATTCTTAGTACGGCGCTTAATAGAGGGCGGCGCTTATTCGAGGGCGGCGCTTAATCGAATAATTACGGTAGTTGATAAAAACAAATAAAAACACAGTTTTAAAAGTCAGGCACAAAAGTTTTCGGTTAAAAAACCCTTGAAAATCCAACATTTTAAAATGTTTTTTAACCGAAAAGCTTCATGCTGAATTTTTTAAAGGATGTAAATATAATTCAATTCAAATACAGTAAAAGTCCGACAATTCAAACTCCCGAGGGAGGAAATTTTTTTTGTTCCAAAAATCGAATGTTTGAGTTATCGGACAGATTTCCCTACGAAGAAGGGTTCAGGGGAAAAGAGTTTGTTCCAATTATCGGGATGGCGAATTATCGGGCAGTCGAATTATCGGACTTTGACTGTATAATTCCATAGTTTCTCAATTTTTTAATAGGTGTTTGCTTACTCTCCGGACGTATCTGCAAACGTTAGTTTTGAGAAAAAATAAATGTTTTCTATTGGACAACCACAAATTCTTAACCAATTAGTACTGTAAACGGCAGTGATTACCAATCATTGTTTGATTTTTGATACTTCTGTAGTAGAAATCAAGCAATGATTGGCTATCACTTACATCATCGGCACGGCATGAGTTAATAATGAATACAATGGAATCCCGATAAGTTGAACCCCGAGGCTTGCCTGAGAGGACCGGCAACAATCGTTCCAATATTTAAGTGAATGTTCGACTTATCCAAAGTGGCAAGGCCAACGAACACCAAGGTACCAGTAAAAATGTTTCCACTTAATAGTAGTTCCACTAATCGGGATTCAGCTGTACATCATATTACTTACTTCACAACACCAAAATCAACACTGACATCATGATCAACTGAAATGTTAATTGATGACATGGAAGAAATCAAGTCTTCATCTTCAACTTCAACCAACCTGAAAACAAAGGAAGAATCTAAGCAGGGTCGGATCCAAGAGTAGGCAAACACCTATGAAAAAGTATAAAACCATTAAAATTTCTTTGATATTTTAATGGTTTTACACTTCTTCACAGGCACTTACTACCATTTTCAAGCTGCTTGTAGATCAGACTCTGCTAAGATACTGCAAAAATCTTTATACTGCACCCTATTTCCTTAGTTCATGATTAGAGGGCATCAATTACTCAACCTCGAACTCAGCGTCGATTATCTCTTTTTGATTATGAGGACCAAGAGATGAATCCCTTTCATAATCGTAATCATAATCACTGCGCAAAATCCAGCCGTATCCGGACCTTTATACAGTCCGTCTACTCCTGTATTCAGACCGCATTCGTCGGTATTAAGACAGAATGCTAGCATTCTGTCTTAATACCGACGAATACGGACTGAAAAAAAGTCCGGATACAGTTGGATTTTGTGCAGTGAATCAAAAAGAGATAAATGGTGATGGGTTCAAGGTTGTCAGTTTCTATGCTTATGATATCACACTAATGATAATGAGTGTCAGATCCCTGAGTCCGAGATTTAATGGTTTCGCACTTCTTCGCAGGCACTTTTGCCTACTATTTTCAAACTAGCAGGAGTTCACTCCAGATTTCTGCAGGTTGTTTGATAAAATTGTTAAAGGATAACACAACTTTTCATTAAGTGTCAGTTCTGTGGAATAAGATAAAACTTACGTTTCATTAAAAACAACTTCATTCATATTATCACCATCATCTAGCAAGGAAGCAAGCAAGAATCAGTGGCGGAACTTTTCAATGAATATCGAGTTTGCGTACAGTCTAATCTACGACGGCAACGGGATATTTACCTTTGTGTATATAAGCTACTTGCACTTGTACTTCATCCTACAGGATGGAATGCAAGTAGCCTATATTCACAAAGGTGAATTCTTTGTTGCCGTCGCAGATTAGACTGTGCGTAAGCTCCCTATTTTCTTTTATCACACTGCATAAAAGAGCGTATTATACATGGATGCAAGTCTTAAAAGATGTAGCACGGCATGTTTGACTCACTGGTCCCAGCTAACACAGGACCAAATTTGACGTCCTAAAGACGTCCCCACGACGTTGTAGGGAAGACTTGAAGTCATTTTTCAGATTGTGTTTGCTGGGTTACTTTTGTTTTGTTATACATTTAGAAATGAAACATGTCACATTCAACATTTAACCTTCTTTTTCCGTTTTTTTTGAGCTTGCAGAATTTTTTCCACTCTAAGAAACTTCTAAGAAAAACGGAAAATACACCGGAAAGTTTTCCGGAATAGACTTGCCTCACAAGAAATCTGGTGCTCTTTTATTAAAATGGTTGAAAACTTATATCCTTATATATAAGGAATGTCTACGAATAGAATACGAATTTGTGCGGAAGATATCAATGATTATTCGCATCATTGAGTTGTTATTTATAATGTACAGTGGACTCTCTCTATCTCGACTACTCTCTATTTCGAACTTCTCTCTATCTCGAACAAAAAGTTCGGTCCCTTGGACATTTGTGTACTCTCTCGACTACTCTCTATCTCGAACAAATTCGTTGGTCCCTTGTGAGTTCGAGATAGAGCGAGTCCACTGTATGTTTAATGCATGTATAATATTTTAAAATTCAAAAACCAACTTATTTACGCTAAGGTTATTCCCCACACAAACAGCATAAACTAGACCTTATGTTCTATTGAGTAGCTACATAGACAAAATCTAATCGCTTACCTGCATCTCTTAATTTTTCAATAACAATTTCTTCTTCACGCACAACACTTCCTTCTTGAACAACACCTCCTTCTTCACCCACAACACCTATTTCTTCACTTCCTCCTCCAACAACATCTCCTTCTTCACTCACAACACCTATTTCTTCGCCTCCTTGACTTCCTCCTTTAACAATATCTCTTTCTTCGCCTCCTTCAACCACAACACCTATTTCTTCACGTCCTTCACTTCCTCCTTCAACAACATCTCCTTCTTCACTCACAACACCTATTTCTTCGCCTCCTTGACTTCCTCCTTTAACAACATCTCTTTCTTCGCCTCTTTCAACCACAACACCTATTTCTTCACCTCCTTCATTTCCTCCCTCAAAAACACCTCTTTCTTCGCCTCCTTCTTCAACCACAACACCTATTTCTTCACTTCCTCCTTCAAAAACATCTCCTTCTTCAACCACAACACCTATTTCTTCACTTCCTCCTTCTTCAGCTCCTCCATCACCTTCTTCTTCAACAACACCTTCTTCGCCTATTTCTTTAACTCCTTCACTTCCTTCTCCAATTCCAACTTCATCTCCAACAACTCCTTCTCCAAATCCAACTTTAACTCCAACAACTACTTCTTCTTCTTCTTCCTCGCATCTCTTCCTCCTAAAAAAGAAAAATCAATAATATGATTTGACTCCGATGAAACTACTGTACTACTATACCACTCCCCTGTGCTGTAAGGCAGGTTATACAAATCGCAGCATGAGAGCAATAGGTATACCAACAGCATCAAAAGTATAGGGAACTTTGAGTATTGAGAACATGGGTGAATAATTTCCCCTATAATTCAGAAATTACAGCCGTCAAAAAGCGTTAATGGAAAAAAAAACAATTGAGCTAGTAAATGGAATCATTGTCAGATTTAAAGATATTAATTTCGAATTATTTAACAAATGATCATCAGAGGCTGACTCAGGACACTGTTTTACCTAGTCATAGCACTGTAATGGAGATTCAAAGCATACTCAAAGTGATTCATTCTAATAGCTTTCTGTATGAAGATGGGTCTCTTAGACCATCATCATACAGAAGGCTATGGTGGTCATTTACAAATACCGTAAAAGCTCAAATAAATGCCCATTCTGAAATAAACACCCCTTTGAATAAACGCCCAGGTTAAAAACTAAAAAACTCGATAAACGCCACCTCCCAGTGAACCTCTGAAAAAATGGAACATAACCCCAAGTTTATGACTTCTATCTAAGCACGAGTTGCATTTGAGGTCCTACATATTAATACCTATCCTTATATCCTTATCTAATTACAATTCTATATGTTCATGAAAGAGGTGTTTGTAGTACATAATATGTATGGTAAAAATCTTTATTGGTACTGTAAAGAAATAAAACGCCCAAGTAAAATATTGAAAAAATTAAATAAACGCCCAGGGCGTTTATTAAAGTATTAACCGTAAAACAAATTCATAAAATCGATAATATGAAAATAATTATAATCTTTTTATGGGGTGCTTCATTTAACTTAGAACTTCGCACACAACTTGGCCAATTATTAAAATATTTTCCATATTTGGACATCAGACATTTTTTTGTATATTTTCCGTTTTTGTCATTAAATTCCGAATTTTCAATTTATATGTCCGGTCTTGACTCAACCGGGAAAAAGAAACTTAAAAACTTAATTATTATGGATATTTTATATGATTTTATTTTAACTGTACTGTTTTCGAGGATTTCAACATATGCAATGACGTCATTAACGAAATCATGCCGTTATCACAAAAATGATGACGTCAGCAGCTTTTTGAACCGTTCAGAACCTCATATGGGAAGCATCTTTCATTGTTTAGTGAGTTTGTGCATACGTTATACAATTCACTTTTTCTCACTGTAAACCTCATGATTTTCGATAAAGTCATTTCTACAATTCTCTACATTTTCCAAAATTACCTGAACTTTTTCAATGCTCAATTAAGAATAAATAGCAAGGCGTACTTTATGAAAGTAACCATGAAGTACACACTAGAGATATTTTCAGATCCATCTAACTCAAGACCTAAATTGACATCGTAATGACGTCGTTAGACGACATTGGGAGAATGTGCTTGCAGGGCACGATAGAAACAAGGACGCAAAGTAAACATCATATGTTTACATCATTGGTTTGAATGCAATCAATTAATGTTGTTGCGAGTAACACAGTACCAAAATTGACATCGTCCCTACGATGTCGCTGCTACGTCGCATGGACGTCATTTTTAAATTTTGAATTTCGCGGGTATTTAATTTTACGAGTACGTATATATATATTCGCGAGTACAAATTTTCGCGACCTCTTAAAATTTTGAATTTCGCGAATTTTACGAATTTGAGCAAAATTTACATTTTCGCGGGTATTTCGCGAGTAATGAAAAAAAGCCCTATAAAATTACCACAAATTAGTTTTTCCATAACTTTTTAATTGATAAAGCCATTGACTTCAAACTTTTACGATATCTTCATATCCAATTGCAACATATTTTATGACGACATATTATGGTTACGCAATTTTATGACGTATTAACGCATGTTTGGATTTTTTGGTAATTTTTCAAACTTTGGCGCGTTATTCGGGCTCGAAATGTTATAGATAAGTAAAAGAAAAGTTTACATTGTTAAGCTACTGGACTTTACATTAAGAAAACAGAATTTAAAAATCTGTTATAGATATCTCGTCATTAAAATTTGAAAATTGGTCATATTTTACCTAAAAGTTAGATAATTTTTGAAATTTTTGACGACGTCATCACCAAATAGCGGTATATTATTATTTTTTTGTCATTTTGTTCCTACTACAAAGAACATATGTGCCAAATTCAACTCAATAGCATGTTCTTTGCACAATTTTTTCATTTCTAATGTAATTATTAATATAAAACGTATATTTGCAGAGATTCTACCATTACAATTTTTTGAGATATTTCGATATGGGTGTGTAATTAATCTTTTGTTTACTTTATAAGTAGGACCACAATGAAAATAAAGTGCAACTTGTTTTGTGTTATCCTGTCCATCAGTTTCCACCCTATTTTTGATATATACGTTTTAACGTTATTTTCGTAGGTTTTTATTCATATTGGCCATGTATGGCTGTGTATATGGAACATCCTTTACTTACCGGACCTGGACCCGGACGTGGGACCCTAAAAAACGGGGACCCAAAAGTGGGGACCCCAAGAAAACGGGGACCCAAAAGCTGGGACCCTAAGAAAACGGGGACCCTTACTCGGACGTCTTATTCGTTACAAAACGTAGACCAGATATACAGCCAGGGTATGAGGGGATCTAATTTTCCGTTAGCCACATTTTGTTTTTAACTTGTTGTTCCATGATAAGATTACCTTTATTGTTTGCAGTGGCCTCCAATGGAAACGATCCCCTGACTATAATTGTTCTTATTATTGTTATTAGACTGAGCAATCTAGTACCCGAGCTGCAAAAGTGCGGAGGGATTTGCCTGATCATGTAGTACTCATTTTGTGGTACTTATTTTGATAAACTATATAAGAGATATTTCAATTTGTATAACCTTTCTTCTTAACATAGATGCATAGATCTATTTTTCTTCTTCGGTTGTTAATTGTACCTTAAAGGAATCCTAAACTCAAAAAGGCAATGGCGTACACGGCCTTTTTGCATATGTTAATATTTTACTAAGAATTTCTTTTTGCAGCTAAAATCGGCTGAAATATTGATGATGTAAAAAATTTAAAAGCCTAGTTACATTACCGTATTTTACACGTTCAAGTAGCTCGCCTCTTAATTCTAAAGTTAATTTCACAAGTTGAAGAAGTTCCCGTTCGTACCAAAGCACCCCAATTTGAGATTCTTCGCGCGTGTATGGAAAGTTTTAAGCGGACATGCTGGCCATGTCATAGTTCTGTGAGAATTTGTGTTGGTTTTTGCTCAGAAATGTCTCAAAACTGTATATTTTCAACAAAATATTCCTCTAGATCAAAGATAACATCGATTATCTTTGATATCTTAGCAAATGTTATCATCAATATTTCAGCCGATTTTTGCTGCAAAAAGAAATTCTTAATAAAATATTAACATAACCAAAAAGGGCCTGCCTTTTGAGTTCGGGATTCCTTTAAGGTCCCCGCTTTTGGGTTCCCATTTTCTAGGTCCTACGTCCGGGTTTAGGTCCGGTAAGTAAAGGATGTCGTGTATATGGTGCTTATATAGTTTAATTTTGTATTTATTCTTTATCTGATGAAACTTACTAACTTACTTAGAGTTATTTCTATACGTCTTATTTCTATAATAGCTACTATAGTGTTATTAATAAAACAAAAAAATAAAATAACTTACAGGTCTATCATTCAAAAACTGAATTTTTAAGGCGGATGATGAGGGACCGTCCACAAAATTCGTTTCGTAATACGAACCATTTTCATCACAGAAGATACTAAGTATACACAAAAACACTCCATAATATGTATGAAAAGATACGAATTTCCATACGAAGTTTGTGGACGGTCCCTTATTGATGACCGAGTTACAGTTAAGACCCAGCTGGCACACAACGCTAAAAAACAACTTTGTGGCAACATTATAAACGTTAATAACGTCGCTACAATGTTTTTTTATCGTTGTGTGCCAGCTGGGGGATAATCTAAATTTTCAAGTACAGCGGACTCTCCATAATTCGAACTTCCACGGGGACGAAATAGTCGTTCGAATTATGGAATGTTCGAATTATGGAAGTTGGTCTATGGAGAAAAACGCCCCACGAGGAAAGAAAAGCTATTCGAATTATAGAGCTGTTATAATTACACGCTGTTTTTTTATAAGAAACGCAGCGTTGGGGCCTCTAACCAGTTTCTTAACGAATTACCTTAACTTTACTAGAAAAGTTTCTTAAGGGTTTCAAGAAATGTCACAGAGAACAAACTTTTCAAGATTTTTGTTTATAACAGTATGAAAGCAAGTTTATGTAGACTAACTAACTTCCCGACTGACTTCCACTTCACGACAATTGATGTTGTCCAATTGAGCAACCTACAGTTGTCCGTCGATAACATCAAAAACATTCTCAGTTTCTTAGAATAGGTTGGACTTACTATATGAGTTTCCTAGGTCGCTCAGCTCAAGTGACTAGAGTTTCTTATAAACCGGTTTCTTATAAAGAAACTAGTATAGGGAGTCGAATTACAGAGGAGTAAATTATAACTTACTTTAACATCTTCCCAACGCGTTTTCTTCCATATTTACTTTTAACTTTAATTGGTTCGATTCTGTTGATAATAAAAATAAAGAACCGTCTCAAAATTATTCGCTTTATTCCTGTCAATTTTCATCTCAGATAAAGTGTTACTGAACAATAACACTTTATCTGAGGTGAATTTGAAGCGATTTGTGAAGCGAAATAAAGCGAATTTATGAGGCTAACACTAAGAAATAAACTAGCTTGGTCGTTACAGAAAGATCCAAAGAAAGAGTTAAGCAAAGCTGCTATGCACTAAGAAAGCCTCAAGGGACCGAAGAAAATAGTTCCGAGTTGACGCGAGATTATACTGTATACATGCGGTTTCATTCTCTTTTGGTATACAGTTATTTAAAGGCAGATATATACTCTATAGATATATTCTTCGAATAGCCAAGGGACCGAAAAAAGTAGTTCGAAAAATCGGGAGTTCGGAAATCGAAGTGGTCAGTGAAGGGACCAAGAAAAAAAGTTAGGAAAATCGGGGTTTTCGAAAAATGGGGTGTTCGGAAAGTCGAAGTTCCACTGTAGATTGAAAAATGTACATTTTTGCATTTTTGGTTCTATGTTATACTGTAGAAATCATTTTTGATTGGTTAGATTCAGATTTGATACTCTTTTTTTTTTTTTTTTTATATATAAGAACGCTGAGCTGAAATCTTCCAAAAATTAAGAACAATCTTAAGCTGAGCTTTTTTCAACCAACCTTAAGAACACATCATGAGGCTGGATAGAACATGTTTTAACATAGCATAAGTAGTAAAATGAAGGCTCGAAGTCATTTATTCCTTATAATATGGGGCTAAAGCTCTGAGTAAACACTGCCTGGAGAAATAATTCTCTTAAACAAACTTATAATGTTCGAAAAATAAGAACATTGAGGCTGAGCTGAGCTATAAAACATAAAGGTGCATTAAACCAATCAGAGTTGCTAAATACCTTATCGGTAAAAACGTCGCCGGTTCAAGTGACGAAATTTTCAGCCGGTGACGAAAATTTGAACCGACGAATACTTTGTACCAAATCTGAGTTTTTTCTTATGCAATCCTTGACAGGTATCTTAAAATTTGTAGGGTATTTTAAAAAGCTGACGAAATTTTGTACCAACGAGTAATTTGTACCGATGAAGTTTTTACAGATAAGGTATGCGTTTTTCGACCGAATTGTTTTATTTTATCTGTAAGAATTTATAAATAAGCTTGTGCAAAATACTATGAAATTGATACTGCACCAAAAAAATGTTATCTTACTGAACAACCTACAGTTGTCCATCTCAGGCTGTGTTATGTTTTCCTATGGATTACTGCAGGTTATGCTATTACATCGCAGTGGGACACCTAGGTTTAAATATTCGAATTAAGTTTTTACGGAAGCATCCCTCTTCAAAATATCTGTTCTGTAAATAATGCAGCAAATCTCTAGAAAATCGAGCATGGTGGAGTGCATTTTTAGCATAGTTGCAGGCTTTAAGCCTGCAACAAT
>JAUCNQ010127347.1:0-10110 GCA_032352715.1 Bougainvillia muscus | reverse complement strand
TGTGACTATGTTGCATGTATTGTTGAAGTGTTTATCCTGCCTAAACATTCGGAAATAAATAAATAAATAAATAAATTGCCATCGGATATAGAACAACACTGTTTCAACTATATTAGAATCCGTTTCTAGTAATATCCATCTCCTCACAAGCTAGTTCTATATAAATGATGACGAATAACCACTAACGTCGAGACATCAGTCAGTAACAACACACGCACAGCAAAATTGTTTTAACAAGATGTCTTTCTCTCCTGACTTCGTTTGTAAATCGAATGTTTTTGTTTTTTACTTTTTTTATTTCTGAACGTTCGAAACATTCGTTCGAAATATTCGCTTATAAACTGCGTTTTTAAAAAGTAAATATGAGATTTTACACACAAGCTAAACCAGAGCGTTTGATGGCGAGGGGGCTTCTTTTGCAGAGTAGCGAAAAGTTCCACCGTCGCTTCAACATTTATCAAATTTTCGATGCGGTGCTTCCTGAGTACAATGTGATGTGCTTTAACTCGAACTGAGCGAAGTAGGTCAGTACCATTCAGACAGAACAGTTGTCGAAGTAACGCTTCTTAATAATAATCGAGACCATAAGTTTACAACTCGAAAACACCCTGTTTTTAGGGGTGTTGTTGGAGGCCGGTGCCAGGGTCTTCTTCGTTCTTAGCAAGAAACCCTGGGTACGAGGTTGGGACCCCTGAAAATATTTTTTTTCAAAAAAATGATTATATTAATACTTTATCATATTGGAATCATGAAAACACTAAAATCGAGCTTGTACTTTAGTTTTATCGTGATTTATAAAACAGACGTGCCACTCGTAATTTCATAAAATCCGGAATTTACTCTTTACACAATGTTCCGTAAGTTTTGTGTCATCTGTAGACCTCCAGGAATGCATAACAATCAAATATGCACGAAAATGAATGTCCGGATAGGCAAAATACGAGCACAAAATTTCCGGAATCCCGGAAATATCCGGAAAAGTGGCACGCCTGATAAAAGATTTATCAGACAACAGTAGTTTTGTTTCCCCTTTAAATTCCTATATTTTGCGATTTTACCCGAAAATACCCCATTTTCGACCCCCAAAAAAGTAGTGATCGCAAAATATTTGGGTGATGGGGTTTTTATCCTAAAAACTAAAAGCATTAAGGTAACTTTTCAGCTCAATTTCAGCTTTGTACTAATTTGTTCCATTTCGACCCATTTTCGGCCTCTTATCTGTCAGCCTATGTAGTATTGTTTGAACGGAGGTTTAAAGTATCTAATAGTAGCGAGAGCTATGGTGTAAGATTATGCAGTACTAAAAGGATCCACTGCCACTAGCGTATGGGGTATCAATTATTTAAAAAGCTATTCAATGCATAGCTTCGCGCTAGAGAACTACATGAACTTTCAAAGTGGCTAATATTTTGGTTCGTGAGTTTTTAGTACTCATCTAACATAGTAAAAAAAGGTTAGCAATTATTTTATACGGCCCTAATTACGCCAAGAGGTCAAAATTAACGCCAATAAAGGCCGGCGTAAAAGGGGACAAGGTAGTTACATAACTGAATATATAAACAAGATAACTTTTAGAAAATATTAGAAAAAGTCATTCAAACCAAGAAAGATACCTCTCTCCGCCATAGCCAAAATGGAATTGCAAGCTGCGTATAGTAGTTACATAACTGAACATATAAACAAGATAAGTTTTAGAAAATATTAGAAAAAGTTATTCAAACGAAGAAAGATTCCTCCTGAAAACAATTCAAAAACAAATCTGAAACAAGATATGACGGAGTTGATAAATTATACGATCGATAATATGAAACGTAAAAACAAGTTTTCTGGGGATTGTATAAAACATAAATATTTCTTTGTCATAAATTATATCCACCTAGTTCCCAGTGTCTCTTCGAATTTGCGAGATGAAATAGAAATTTCGTCCCGTCTTCTTGCCGCAAAATAGAAGAGAGATAAATGGTTCTGGGAATAAGGTTGAAATTTTACATATTATTTACAATACACGTGATCATTCAAACCGACATTTTGTTGTTATTTTGGAGCAACAAGTAAGGAACTGTCACAAACATTTGCTTTAGAAATTAGCTTCATTGAAATCAATTTTCATCTTAGATGAGGTGTATGCACAATAACACTTCACCTGAGGTGAAAATGAAGTGAATTAATGCGAAATTTTGAGATGAACCCTAAATCAAAGTAGTCTAGAAACCAGCTGAAGTCATTAAAACAAAGAGTCAAAAGAAATAACGCATTATAACGACAACAACTATTGTTTTCAACCATTATTTTCATCTTAAAAAAAGTGTCTTTGTGTATACAAAGAAAATGCATCCTTTCTTCGAAATGAAAATTAATACGAATTTCCCGTTTATCTGTCATAAATTGAATTCAAACAAATTTCAAAATACAGTGGACTCTCGAATGTGTTTCTCTGAACTCTGTTCGAATTATGGAGTTGTTCAAATTATAAAGAGTCCACTGTAAATTGAATTCTCAACAAAAACAGTTAAGGTATAAATTTATGCTGTTCCTAACGTTTGATAGAAAGGTGGGAACTAATTTCCTGACGTTTCTGAGAACGAGGCCGTGCGCATGCGCACTAGAGGGATATCAAGACTATCGACTAGTATGTCTTGTCCTCTGTTTGAATTACAGCACTCAGACAAGAGTAAGATAAGTTCTACGTCAAATCAGAATTGTATTTAATCTACGTTGTTTCTCTTATTTTATGTGTACCAACGACGTTCAAAGTTTAATAACAGCTACAACGAACAAGTTTTTTTGAGAAAATTCGGGTTTTGCTTTTCGATTTATGTTTTTTCATCCAAGGTTTTTCCTTCCAGAAAATACTATAATCCCTTTTTGGCTTCGGGGGCAACTGGAAGGTTTTAGGATGAACTAACAGAAAAGCATGATCTGTTAGAACGATGAAATTGTAAAAGAAGACTGGAATATTGTAAATACTCTGCCTGTCTCGCTGTGCTCAGGCGCCCTACCAAATATATCGAGCTTATATAATAATAATTTATTTCTATCTGGGACCCCGGGGGAGTGGAAGATAAGTTTGGAAGTTTCATTTACTTACTGTAAACACGAAAAACGTCTTTCCCACGGGCATGTTTTTGTGTTTTCGTGAGGAAGCGAGTAGAAATATTTAAAATGGCCTGGAAACGAGGCTGGCACAAGATAAGTGGGTTGAATGTATTCGCGTGCACGAAGTTGGTAAAATAAGTTTGGTCTATTTTAATGAAACTTCATTAATTTCCAATGCGATACATTACTCTCAAATATAAGTAAAACACAGTGCACTGCATACCGACTTCTCTTTCTTTGAGCATGGCAAGCGACATTTCATTATAGTAGAAGTGCCTTTGTGTATACAAAGTGCATATAAAGATAATTCATCCCAACATGAAAATCGATACGAATAAATTAAACGACTCCTCCAGCAAACCACGTAAAACGTGTAATAGTCGCTGATATAAACAGGGATATGTGAGAAAAGCTTTTCTCACATTCACCTGATATAAAGTGTTGTCCTTGAAGTATTTGGCCTTAAAATTAACATTATCATCTTAACATTTTTCATTCTGTGTCTAACTCAACTTTTCAACCTGCAGAATATCCAAAGAAACAAGTGCACTAAGATGGAGACTAATACAACTTTAACAGGCCAATAAATTATTAAAAATAAGCTATTAAAAATAAGTAATGACTTTTTGTCTTCATCTTATTGCCTTACTTGAAAACCATAATAATAATAACTAATAATCATTAGTATAAAAAGTTTCTTATTATGGAGATAATTCTCGATGAGAGTTATCTCCATAATAAGAAATCTTTTACACTAATATTCTACACTCTTCGAAGATATTACTATTTCAAAATTAATACCTTAATGCATATTGTATAAAAATGGTCACACTTACTTAAACAATCCTGTAGCATTTGCTGCAGGATTGTTAAAGTATATGTGACCATTTTTTATACAACATGCAGCGAAGGGCTAAAGCATGTTGTTGATCCGCCTATGAGAAACGGTTTCTCCATATTAAATTTTTACAGATTTTATTACAAAATCAAATTTATTTCCATCTAAATTTAAATTTACTACTCTGTGGAGTATTCGGGATATAATCGGAATCGGTAGGAATATCTTTTAATGGTGATCGTAAAATTCCTCTTGAACGTACAAAACGAAAACGTTTCGTTCGTGTTCTCTCTATAATACTTTTACTACTACATCCATTATTCTCACGTTCATCATTTTTATTTGCATATGTGTCATTATTAATACTGCGAGCAACAGGTTTTGTATTGGTTGCACTATCTAAAGAAACTTGAACGCGTTTAACATTCATATAACTGGGAAAGACATGCGGCCGAGTAGATGATTTCCCATTCGTTGTATCATCCGTATTGAGGTTCATTCTATTTCCTATACGGATATTGTTTCTGATACCTAGCGTTTTGCACGAAGTTCTTCGACCTGTTTGATCATGCTGTGATAAAACACAGGGCGAAATTTCTGAAAACGATGCTGAAGAGTCGTCAAGTGTGAATGAAATTTCTGAAAAGCTAGTTTGTAGTATATCTGGAGTGCGAATCGTGGAATCTTTGCTAATTTTTGCTTTATCGGTACAAATCGGCGATTCTAGTATTTTAGTAATACCAGGCGAGTGTAAGATATCTGTTTCTTCAAAGCAATTATCCCCTGGAAATGTTCTCGACTCATTTTCTTCTACGTCACTTTCATCCGATGAGTCCAGAAACGACTTTACATTGAATCTAGCTACAGAAGATGTTTTCGGCATAGTTTCGGATTTCGAACAACTTGGCATTTGATGAATACCATTAGTTGAATGTGAACGTAATGTCGTCATTCGTTGTGTATCATCTAAAAAGTAACAAAACTGTAGCTAACTAAAGTATTAAGCATATTATAGTGAATGGAAATCGAATGACTTTTTTTCAATTTCCCCCTTATCATAGGCGGATCCCGAGTACGCTTTAACTTAGTCAGAGCAATAAAATGGAGAACAAAAGGTCGACTTATTTCAGCCTCTAATCTTGATGCTCTGACTTATAACTAATGACTACATCTGAATCCATTGTAATAGTTCGAAAGGACAATTGTTCATGAAGAACTTTCTGCGGAACTTTCTGCGGAATGACAGCAAGACAAGGAAAGAATTATTCCCGTTGCTTAGGACGTCCACAAAATTAGTATCGTAATACGCATACTAAGTATGCACAAAAACACTCCTTATGTATGAAAATTAATACGAATTTCCATACAAAAAATTTGTGGACGGTCCCTTACCTGAATCCTCTTTTTCGTGTTTAGTACGAAGCCGGTTTTTTAGACAATTTGTTTCATTTCCATATGGATTTTTGGCGGCTTTTCCATCGGTAGGATGTTCGATACTTGTTCTTTCACGTGACGGTCGATATTCATATTCATCATCATAATCATCATCGTCTTGGTCGTCGATGTTGTCATACTCTTCACTATCTTCGGTTGATGACGAGGAACTTCTTTTGTCTCGACTTCTGTAAGTAGAAGTTCATATAGTTTATTCGAGATATGACTGACATTAAGAGGAATACTTTGCATAGGTTTGATTTTTTGGGCAGTATAAAACGTGAAAAGAATCAACACTCTGTTTTATAGGAGCACTGTACATTCTAACCAACTTCAACTTCTGATCAGACAGTTAGGAAAATTGTTGTTTTAATCAATGTAATTGGTATTATTTATATGGGCTGGCAAATACTAAACAGGTTTTTATTTTTTTCACTTTCATTCCGGCGGTTACGAGATCAATATATATAAAATATTTTCTGTAACAAATTCTAAAACTTTCTATCT
Source organism: Bougainvillia muscus (assembly GCA_032352715.1). Taxonomy (NCBI): domain Eukaryota; kingdom Metazoa; phylum Cnidaria; class Hydrozoa; order Anthoathecata; family Bougainvilliidae; genus Bougainvillia; species Bougainvillia muscus. The sequence continues at coordinate 4,235 of JAUCNQ010127347.1, read as the reverse complement.
CCGGCACATCTTTTAAATAGCTACGTTAGTTAATAAAAGAAGAACTCCGTGAAGTTTGAGATTCATTAAAAGAACACCTTAGAGCTCGTTTATATGAAGACTTTCTACAGGCGAAATGAACTGTCATCGCTTCTGTGATTGGTTAAATTTTTCCGTCGGAAAGATTTAACCAATCACAGAAGCCATGACAGTTCATTTCGCCCGCAACGACTTTCCATGTAAACGTGTCCTTAGATTTATTAACAACAAAGGGCGTCCTTTATCCCAGGTTAATAATTATTATAACAAATTGACTCAACACTTTCACATCATAACGATACCCAGCTTATTTGTTTTAATAAGGTAGTCTATAAATAAATTGAAAACAAAGAAAAATTTTAAACGAATTTTCCACAAATATCTCAATTCCAGAGGTAGAAATCCTACAATCCTACATTACCATATTAACATACCCAGGTTTTCGGCTCATGTTAATCCATCCATCGGATGTAGTTGGTGGTCGCCGTATACGTTTTGCAGAATTCCGTTTCGGGTTGAAAACTATGCTCTTGCGTTCTATAAAATGCATTTGTGATATGGTAACTATTTTCTTTTGTTGAATAGGGAACGAATTAAAAATCAGTTATTTAATAAACAGAAGGGACCGACCACAACATCCGCATCGTAATTGTACTATAATCATCACAGAAGAAGGAAGTGTCTCTGTACATAATAAGGCATTGTCCACAAAATTCGTATGGAATTTCGTATCAATATTCATACAGAAGGAGTGTTTTTCTGTGATGTAAATGGTTCGTATTACGATACGTATTTTGTGAACGGTCCCTAATCCCAGAATTAGATTAACAGAAAGTAGTGGTTGCGATAAGAATGATCTTGAAAAAAGGAAAATAGAAAAACAAACTGCAAAATGAGAAAAAAAAATCGCATCAGAAATTGCGCCATTTTCATCACAGTAGAAGTTTCTTTGTGCATACTTAGTATGCACAAGACACTCCTCCTATATGAAAATTTATACGACTTTTGTGGACGGTCCTTTTCAAGATCTATTCAAGTTCAACGTTGTTTTAAAATTGAATTACTACTTCGCTTAAAATTAGCCCATTTAACATGTGTTATAACATTGAAAGAAAAAGGATTCAGGCCTCGCCTAACCCCAACAAAAGGTTTCTCACAGCCAGATCGGGTCATGTGCCGTTATGGTGGTGAAAATTCATTGTTGGTATTCTTAAGAACGACACAATAGCATTAACAATTAATTGACATTGTGTCGTTCTAACTATGATCTCATCCGGCAGTTTCCCAACAATAATTATGTATACTTTTCCTCTTCTTTGTGAATACTCTGGTATTTTGAGACAATGCTGACGTACGTTGTGATGATTGCTGAGATGAAGAATTCGATTGACTAAAAAAAAGAGTTGATTTCTAAGTAGTTATCTACAGTGAACATTTAATTCACTCAATCGTATTCGAATATTTTTAGACTTGCACAAACACAGTGGTATTTACTTAAGAATGCAAAATTTTCATCCACACGCAGAATTTACCTTCTTAGTTATAAAAGGGCTCGATCCCCGGAAATATAAGAGTGAATAAAGTAAAAATGACAGGCAGGTGGCAGGTTCTAATTCAGGTCTGACCCCCCCCCCCTCTTTTTATTTAAAACAGTCCTAAAAATACATAGTTTTCTTTGAAAACAAGGCAATCTTTAGGACTATTTTACATAACTGCCCACCTATTCTAAATAACCCTAGCTGGCTATGATAATTACTAAATCGATTTAAATGATCTTTTAACAATATGATCTTGCATCGTAAACAAAACAAAAAAACATAGGAATCAGTATTCGTCCTAAATTTATTGAAAAAAGAGGAAAAAAGGAGTTACTTTTCGATATTCGTAACAGGTGAATCTGTTTCGGTTGTGACTGTAGTCTCTGACGTTGTTTGGTTTTGACTGTTTCTACTTGTCTGAGAGTTACTAGGAGTTAAGTGTTCACTTTCGACAAAATTTAATTGTGACGATCTTCTGGATGGTCTTCTTCTTCGTCGCCTTCTACCAAAGAAATTTGTCTATAAGAAAACGTATTTGAAATAAGCCTTTTTATATATGTCTAAATATCTACGACAGATTCTGTTCGTGGATAAAATATATTTCAACCAAATCGATAAATTCAAATAGAAACTAATATGGGATAGTTTTAGTTGTCGTGGCCCAAGATTATATTCAATTTCCTACCAAAATCTATTACAACCCTAGCTGGGTGTTCTAACCGGGTGGCCATTCAAAATCAAATATGAAAAGTTGAGAAGATTTTAGGAAATTTAAGGAGATTTTATCCTTATTTTTTAGAAGAAATGTTTGGCTGTGGGTTTTTGCAAATTTTATAAAACCATGGTTACAAGAAAAGGTTACTTATCACATGGTTACAAGAAAAGGTTACTTATCACAGCACAAAGCCATGGTTACAAGAAAAGGTTACTTATCACAGCACAAGATATCAAATACCCTCCATAGTCGTTTTGAATAAAATATCAGAATTCGATTTCTCACACAACTTACCACATATTATGTTCTATAACTATATTCTTATATAAATGTCTGAAGCGAGATTTTAGGAGAATTTAGCAGGAAGACAAAGATTTAGGAGATTTTATGAGTTTTAAGTAGTGGTGGCCTTTGATGTAGCAAATGAGCCTTATAACACACTACAATTTCTTTTCTTACGTGCTCGTTCGAAGATGATGGTTGAAAAGTTTCATCCATGTTGTTTTCTAGTTCAGTGTTTTCGCTTTCACTGTTGCTTAACAAACCCATGGCTACTTGATAGTCATCTTCATGATAGTTTATAAAACTTTGTTCCTTGTCTTTGATTCGGAAAACTTTCTGAGGAGATTTGCCCACATCCAAATGTACCTATTGTTACGAACGGATTGATTACAATTGTAGAATAATAAACACAATTTCAAAGTAAAGGATTTAGTACTAGGCAAGAAATCGTGTCAACAGATTGTTTTATAAATCAACCCCATTGTACATGATACAGTGTGAGAAAATGGTCATGCATCTTTAACAATCTTGCAGAATTAGCTGCAGGATTGTTTAAGCATGTGTGGCCATCTTGTAAACCAGCACGTGAAAGGGTTAATGCACAAAAATGTTTTTAGTAAGAAGAGAATAAATAAATTATATAACAATGTTTGTAATGGAGGCAATAAGTGCAATAGGAGTTGGACGAACACCTGAATTATATTCTTTCCTATTTTCCCACGATTCAAAGTTTACGGAAGGTGTCTGAACAGTAAAGACTATAAAAGATCAGTGTTTACAAAAGAAAAGCACCAAGCATGTTGTAGCCATGCTGTGACATTGGGATAGACAACAAATTCATTTTTTTTAAGAATTCATCTAATGTCAAAAGATCATTTGTATAATGTATAAATCATTTGTAACAACCATATGCACCAGGGCTTATTCTAGAAAGGCACGGTGCATGCATGAGTTCTCAAAAAAAGGGGTACATTGAACCATTTTAAGGGCAAGATTACTACTCACACCCATCAGAATTTTAATAAATAATGTACAGAATATGTCAGCCATTAAATGCAATTAAAAAAAAATGAAAAACGAGTTACCTTAGTTATAGCACGGAATCTTGTCTTACACAAAGGACATGTATTAGTTTTCTAGATAAAAGTAACATATTATATTTTATATACAACTTAAATTATATTCTTTTTCAACAAATAAACAATAATATTCAACAAATACAGTCTAGGGTGGAAATAACGATCTGGGACTTTGACTGGAGAGAAAATGTATATACATTTGTTGCCTTTGATCGGTCCATTGTTTTTTTAGAATGTTTAAGCATTGTACAGTATAGATATAGTTGTTTTTTACACACCACAGACAAGTATTAGACAATACTTCCCTTAGAAGTCAATTTTAGTATAATCCTGGTGGAAAATCTAATGGAATGACCGACAAGTTTTTCTTCCTCCTTGCACCCGATTGAAAAATATAGACTACATATTTCTTTAGATTCGCAACCACAAACGCTGACAACTATTTTCAATTCCCAGGGTTCAAACAAAGGGTTTGAAATACTCAAGGCAAATTGTTAAGATTAATTTAGGGACCGTCTCAAAAATACGCTTAAATTCGCTTCACAATTCGCTTAATTCCTAATAATTTTCACCTCAGATGAAGTGTTATTGTAACACTTACGT
>JAUCNQ010127346.1:0-10869 GCA_032352715.1 Bougainvillia muscus | reverse complement strand
AACCGCCCCACCCCCCCCCCCCCCGTTTTTTCTTTTTGAAAAAAAACTCCCACTCCCCTGAGCTTATTAGGACCCCTCCCCCCAGCCCCGTTTATTAATTTTTGGTTTACAAACTTGACCTGTCTTGGGTCTTGGGTATTTTTTGATACTTTTACCATTAACAATATATATTTGTGCAGGTATACATAATACCAAGCAGTTAAGTATGTAAAACCTTCTCAGCTCATGGTACTATGTAATTCACGTCGACTGTTATTACAAGGAAGCACTAATTATGTATTAAATAATGATATAGCCACATTAGCGATTTCTTAGCCCCCCCCCCCCCCGTTTATTTTGACCCCCCGCCCGTTTATTTGGCAGCTAAGAGTACGATGATAACGAGGTCAATTTAAATCGACATCAGTATCGTTCAACCAAATGCCTTATATGGGTTACAGGGTCGTGGGTATAGCAATACATAAACTTAAAGGGATCCTAATGGCCCTCTATGAACAAATTGAATCCTTTATGATCTCATGGAGGCACTACAATATAATTATTCAAACTTGTGAGCATAAAATAAGATTAGTCTATAGTGGTTGGTGCGTTCCTAACACTTCCCTCGAGGAAATTTGTCAACTTATTAAAATAATTATCCTGAGTATGCTAACTTTTCTTTTTCTTTAGATCCGGATCAGCCACCAGCAGCAATAAGTTCAGCAGCGAACCCAGTAAGTTCAGTAGCGAACCCAGGTAAAGACATTCCTGAAATGAAGAATTTCATGGAAGCAAATAATATAACAGTTCCTAAACTACCCAAAAATGTTAACATGGTAAATGTTGAAAAAGACAACAAGACACTTGCATTGCTCAATCCAGCTCCTGCAATACGACCAGCAGGAACAGCCGAATCCATGCACGCCGTTTATCCACACAAACCAACAGCAAGTGCTTTTGTTAAGCAAAATCCAACATCTGCACAACTACCAGTCGCACCTTTGCTTGCTCGTCCACCTTATCCAACAGAGGCACCACCAACCCCAAAGAAACAATTTGCTCCAACAACACGCCACTCTACAACACATCCACCAACAAGAAAGCAAAATCCAACAGTGAGCGCAAAAGAGAAAGAACAGTGGACTACAATGAAGATGGTCCAAGATGCGAAATCCACAGCAGGTTTTCATCCAACGCAATCTGCAGCAGGAGTTCTTCCCACGCAAATACCTACGCATCGAGTTACCGAAGCTCCTCTAGCAACAAATACAAAGAAAGCAAGGCCAGACACTTTAGAAGATTACGAAGATCTAATAACAAGAGAAAAATTGCAACAGAAACTTACAAAACAGAAACAAGCACTTGCAGCGGCATCCGAAAAAGTAAAGCAAACTGAAAATATGTTCCAAGTTTCTGATTTAGTTCCATCAGTGGAAGGAAAACCAATCGCATCACGTGCTTTTTCACAAGCAAACATAGCTGAAGTTAACAGTGGTCTTATCTCAAACTTCAATGCTGCAACTACAATGAACAGAGTAAATAAAACTGTTCTTTCTTTCAACAACACACCAGATAATTTAGACAATAAGATGTTTAATATGGAACGTCCTTCTCCACTACTGAAGAAGGAGTCAGACCCAAAACCATTCATGATGATGAATGGAATGTCATCAAAAGACTATCTTCAACGCTATGCAGAAACACAAACAAACAAAGATATACACATACAAAAGGCTGACTTGGGGTCGAGTGTGGAGTCAGTACAACCACCACAGCAGACACAAGGCGTTAGCAAGCAAGCAGGAAAATCGACAGGAACTTCTACTAATCAATTAGAGATCACTGTAACACCGCAAGTTCCAATAAGTATGTATGGTAAATCGATAGACTATCCATCCATAAGTAACAACTTCATGTCATCAACAGCCATAGAAAACATAGGAACAACGGGAACGAATGCAGCAGAAATTATGAAAGTGGATTTAGCTTCAAAAGAACAGCCACAATTGAATCTTCCCTTAGAAATAATGGGTCAAGTAACATCAGATAAGGAAACAGGAAGAACGGCTCCTATCAGCGGCATTATTTTGCCAAATGAAGAAGTTAAGAAAGGTGAAAAGCAAAAAGCCTTCTCAAACGTGAAGGGACTTGGTATTGCTGGAGATCTCGGAGATTTACCAGACGATCTTCCACCTGACCCTGGAGCAAGTATAAACCAAATGCAATCTATATATGGAGGAATAAATTTACATACCAAGGACGAAACAAAGGAACACGATCATGCTTTGGAATCCAAACTAATAGGAAATCCAGATCACTCTATTACTAAAGATTACAAAGCAGCAATGGAGTTTGAAACACAACCACAAGTTAGAAGTTGGGCTAACAGAGAGAACAAAATGATAGAAAGACATCGTTTTCACGACCAGTATAAGGATTTTGAACAGATAGATAAAAAGCCAGATCCTTACAAACCAGAGGCTTCATTCAACGAGAAAGCGCAAGCAAGAAGTTGGGCGGATAATCGTTACGAAATGAAGAACAAATTGATAGAAGATCAGTACAACAGCTTTGAGAAGACCGAAAAAGAGATTAAACAAGAGCAAGAAAGAAAAACTTTCACTCAACAATATAATGATTTTGAACCGAAAAATAGCACACATACCTCAAGCAATGCATCTGTTATTGACGCTACACTGGGAAAAATAGACAATAGCACTTCGATGATACAAACACAAAATGATACAAACAAAGCTAATGCCACGTTAGAAAAACAGGATGAAGTTAAAGAATCCACCAAAATGGACAAAGGTAAAGACTCTACACAACATCCTAAAACAGCGAATCATGGTAACAACAAAACTTCGAATCTAACTTCAAACGAGAACGTAAGTAATGCAAACTTGACTAGCAATTCAGTACAGAACAATACACATGAAATGCTGAAAATAAGTGATGGAAAACCAGCTATGTATGCTAATGCTCCGCTGGGTACAACGGAAAGTAATGCAACAAAGGTAGAGAGAATAGGAGATCACGACGAAAAGGTACGTGAAGCAAATGCCACGGTTGTGTTGACAGGAAAGAAACGATACCCTGGAAAAGTAGATGTAAATGAGCTCTTAACAAATCCACAACCAACAGGAGTTTCGGCGAAGAAAGATGTCGTTTATGATGACGATGTCGATGAAATAATGGATAACTTCTTTCGAAATCATAGTGACACGTCAGATGATATGCTGGATACACGTGATACAGGGCGTGGTGTTGGCCACAAACTCAAACAGTTGAGTGGACCACCAAATCCAAGCATAAATGACGACCTGGGTGACGAGAAAGAGTCTGCAAAGCAGGAGGAAGCAGAAGAGCAGAATGATGGTGGAGATAAGAAGCACGAAATTCAAGAAGGTAATGAGAAAACGAAAGAAGAGAAACATATGTTGTACCTAAAACTTCAACCAGCTGTGAAGACCGAGAACAATGTTGGAAAAGAAGAAACGCCAGAACATGAACAAACATCTCCCATAGATTCAGCTAACGAACACGAAAGGTTGGTAAAAACTGATGAAGGTACCAGCAAACCGTCGAATATCTATGTAGACAACCGCGTTTTTATCTATGGTGGGGTTAAACCTGGTAGTAATTCAAATCCGCCAGTTATCTCGCAAGGTATCAGTAAGAAAGATGAAGGAGGGGGTGAAGAAACTATAGAGAGAAAACTCAAGCTAGAACCAAGTTCAGATCTAATATATACCAGCAAAATTAGCCGTAAAGGTAGTTCGAAATCCGATATCATCCAGACCGATGGTAATCAAGACTTTACCCAAAATATAGAAGAACAACATCTGCAAGCGGTAGATTCCCTTGATAAGAAGTTCAGCCTAAACAACATTTTAAAAGGTTCCAATCTGTCAATTGAGAATCATGTGCACAGCCATGGAACACTCAAAACATATGTGAGTGCACCAGGAGAAGAGCATAGGGTCGAAAAGACAACAAAGTTGCAACTCCACACAATACCTAATAAATACAACTTTCTTGTTCCTGAAACAAAAAAGTTTTCAAATGGGAAGGACGACGAAGGGTTGTTACAGAAAATTCATGGAGTCGAACGAAGACACGAGACTAGGCCCGGCAAAAAACTTCAGATTGAAGCACAAGAAAAAGAACGGATTAAATTAATCAAAGCTCAAGCTCTTAGTAGATCTGATCCTCCAATGGGAAAGTTTTCAACAGCGAACCTAAAAGTGTTTGCCTACAAACCATCTCCCACTGCTAGAGCTTTTGAAGCAGCAGAAGCAATATCGCCGACAAATGCATTGCAGGTTGTTGACAAAAGCTCCTACTTTGATGACTATGCTAGACCAAAACCAAGCATCGCAAAGAAAGGTAAGCCTCGCGTATCAAAAGCCAAGAAAAGGTATGACTACCTTCTTCTAAGCGAGACTCATGGAAGGGGAGAGATAGCTGGAACAGATAACATTAGAAAGACCAGCAAATTACCGTTAAAGGTAGTTTCACAACCAGCAACCTTTACACAACAAACAACAGAGCAACCAACATGGCAACAAGTTGACTTACAGTCATATCAAATACCCGATAACGAACCAATCATTCAGGATCCAGTTCCAATTACCAGTTCTTCATATGCAAAACCTACGCAACAACATAATACAGAATCACCCCGGGAAGATTATGCCCAAACAAAAGAAGCCGTGCCTACACCACTCAGATATCCAGGAATATCACAACCTGTTCAGGAAGATATACCATCTGATCCCGTAAAGAAGACTAAACTAATAAACTACGTAAAATCCTTGTTCCTGCAACGAGAGAAGCCAGTGAAAGCAGAAAAGAAAACTTTCGTTCAAGCAATACCGCAAAAACCACAGTCTACAGAAGCAGAGAAGAAGGCAATCAATGTATCGGTACCACAGCAAAGCACAGAAACAGCAAAGTTGCACGCAACTTCGCGTTTGAAAAGTAAATCAACGAACTATGTCCAAGAAGACGACGAAGATGTAACAGAAACGGCTGCTAAGAAAGATAAACATCAAAATTTGCAAGCAGAATCAAAAGATATAGAGAGTGGAAAGAAACGCAAATACATCTCACCAGTGGATCAGGAACAACTTCCAGGAGCAGATGATATCCTAGACATTGGAGATGACACATCACAAAAATGGAATGTACAAGGTGTGAACCAGCCTTTGAGAGTTGTCGGTATCAACATGCAAGATATGATTACTTCTGCACAAAATAACATGAAACATATCCCAGGCTACGATAAAAAGGCTCGAGAAGAAGAACGCAAGGCAAAGGAGCAAGCATCAGGTAAAGTTTCACATGATCCAAAACAAACATTTATATCAGACAAAAAGAAAAAAGACTCAAAACAAGAAAACGTGAAAGAAGCGGATACTAAACAGAACAAGGAGAAAAAGAGGGAGAAAAAACAGAATAAAAAACATAAAGACGAAAAACAAAGCTATTCTTCATCAGTAAACCAAGAAAAACTACCTGGCCTTGATAAGCGCAACCATATCACGACACCTGCTATGCAAAAGAAGATATGGAAAAACCTTTACATACCAAATAACAATGGTGGTTATGACGTAGATGATAGCGATTGGATAGAAGGGTTGGAACAAGAGTACCTCTACAGCAGACCCACGGAAAAGAAGAGTTTCGTCCCAAATCCAAACTCTGCGCAAACGTTCTACAAGGGGAATCATTACAAACGAGGGTTAAAAAGAAGAAAATATCACAGAAATAGTAGACGACATCTGTCAAGAAGACAGACCATTATCCTAACCAAAGTTTACAGTGAAGGTAATAACAAGACAATTGATGGTAACAGAGGGTCGGCCTCCAGTTATAAGATGTATCAAAACGGATCACAGAGCGCAGTAAAAGACGTGAAAAAAGCACTAAAAAGCCATTCTTCTGCGGACATGACAGGTAGCAAAAGAAATTTAGACTTTAAACTGCGGAATAGTGAGGTGAATCAATCAAATAAACTCAGCTTAAACCAAAGGAGACATCATTTCTCTCAACAAAATCCACACAGGAAGAAAATAAAGACAAAAAATGAATTCTTACGAGACGCTGATATAAACAACTTGAATTTATTTTCACATGAGAATACACCAGCGATGTCCAAAGTAGAAGGGTTATTGCCAGTCAACATGGAATCCTTTTACAAATCTCGTGCAAATAGTGTGTTCCAAACCCATCGAAGATTACACAGTCAAAGACAACCTATCAACAAACATCTTCTGAACGTATCGAATGTAAACCAGTTTGATGTTGACTCACAAAACACCTTACATATAAAATATAACCTCAAACCACTTACACGAGCAAACGCAATGAAATATCCTAAGCCAACGGTTAAATCGTTCCATAGAAAACATGCTAAGCGAAACCAACACATGAAAAGAGTCCGTCACAAGAAACATATAAAAAGACAAAAACTTCACAAACAAACCCTTGTTAAATCGGCAAAGAGAGAGGAAAATGCAATGACACGATCAAATCAGGTATCGAACATACTTGGAGAAGAGAATTCTGTGGATGGTAATTCCCCAAACCAAACCTTGGTTGGTATCATTAGCATAGCACCCGTATCAAACTTTAGTACTAATGAAAACAACACTTTAACAGCTACATACAACATGAAGGCGATACATGAAACTATGAATAATACAGTCAGTGGAAGCAATGGTACAAAACAAGCGAATATAACACAGGGAATGGATGGTAGTAAGTGGTCACAAGTGAAACAGCTGCAGGTAGAAGTGGAGAAGAATACCACTCAAAATGTAACAACAGGAACTCTAAATAACACAACTGATCTTGTTAATATAATGAATAATGCCAAGAACGTAACTCAAGATAACGATCTTGTAACCGAGGACAACCAGCAACAACATAGTAACACAAGTGATAGCCAGAACACAAGTACCATTTTGAACCTGGAAGGTATAACTGGACACACTATTGATGAAAACAACACGTTGACAGCCATCTACAATATGCAGAAGAACATGGAAAATGACAATAAAACAGATCCAGTTGATGATCAAAGAACAGATGAAGAGGTTGAGCATAAGGTTGATCGTCTTATTTCAACTTTGCGAAAACACAAAACATCCACGACTGGCAAAAAACGGCAAAAAACCGAAAACAGTACACTTCATGTGACAAATGTTAACGATTATAACACAACAGATGACACAGTTACTATCATTTATAATTTACAAGGAGCAAACCAAACAATAAATACAACTCAAAAAAACAACAGCACACAAACAACTGGCAGAAACATTACGGGACTAATAGATCAACTAAGTCCTAAAGAAATCTCTGATGAGAACAACCAAATACCGTACGTAACAGAAACGTTCGACGACATCGTCAATACAACCAATACAAATCAATCCGAAAGTTCAGCAAAGAATAACAGTATAGCTACAAATAACAACACTATCCCTATGAATAACTCTCACAATACTACGTTGAACGAAATGCAGAACACGAGCACCAAGAACACAAACAATGCTACAAATTACTCAATCCTGAATCATACTTCGAATATCATGCAGAAAACCAATACGTTAGAAGAAAAGCATGGATCGAAAAAGCACTTCCTAGACGTAAAGCAGGATGTTTCTTCTACTTATCGCAAATATAATGTAGTCAGCAGACGAAAAGATTTAAAACACATCTTATTTAATGGAGTTTTCCCAGAGCCATTAGATTCTAGGGAGCTACAAACACGACAAAAGGTTGAAGTAAGACGACCATTTGAAGAAGAAAAACTGTCAGGATCCAGGGCTAGAGCCTTTCGAAACAAAATACTTAAAAAACGGGGAAATATGCACGATAAGGTCAAAAATAGGGAAATGATATACGAACATTTATTAGGGGAGCTCAGTGACATGAAGAGGAAGCGTAGACGAAAAGATGTATCATCGTTGAAGAAGCGCAGTAGAAGGGAAATAAGATCTAAAACAAAGCGCGAAAGAAGGAAATCGAAAAACAAATCCCTTAAACAGACATCATTGAAAAGAGACAACAAAAGAATAGTCCAGTGTAGTAAACATGATAGAAAAGATTGTATCACCTTTCCTAACGTACACGACTACAAAGTAAGCTACGGTGATCATCCAATTCTGCATGTAATAAGTAATATGAAAAAGCTGATTAAACACCACAAAGTCTTAAAACAGAAGAAACAAAGAACAAAAAGAACTTCTACAAAACTCACCGAAGTGAGACCAAGAGACTTAATACCATCGAGGATTGGTCAATTACAACCATCTAATTTACACCCTTTGCCTCCCGTCGGCCATGATCCAGATGAGTCACCAGGCCCACCACAGACTAACGAGAAAACAGAACAAGTCTTCTCTCCTGACGGCCATACTACAAATCAGGCAGGACCGCATCCTGAGTTACAACAACAAGAGCCTCATGAAAAGCCAGTCGATCAACATACACATACCACTACGCAGGATAATGCTAACGAATCACAACACAGCCCAGTTGCAACTTCTTCAACTAATGGTGCACAACAGAATAATGATGGAGCACCGTATCCATCCGAGAGTCCACCGGTTGGTCCTAATGGCAAACCACACGCAGATTCTGGACCACAGGAAGAAAAAATAGCGGAAACAGGCCCCAATCTTCCACCTGAACCTCCCACAAATGCTACCGCGCCAAATGTTGGAGATTCAGGCAAAGATGAAGTAGGCACTGGTGCAAACCGTTTAACAAACAATGACTACCCTAAACCACAGGTACTAGCAAATGATACAGAACCAGTAGGAAAGGACAAAAAAGTTGTCGATACGACATTTGAGGCTGGCTTACAAGATAACGAAAAAAGTAAGCAACAAACCGGTAGAAACCAAGGAGATGGAACCAACAGTGGAAACCTTGATTTAGGAGCACAGCAGCTGGCACAAACTCCGACAATCCCTTCTGCATCTGATCTTGGTAACCTTACAACCTTCAACCAAGCGATTAACGTAACAGCTTTAGAGTTAGGTATCATGCAACTCTTAAATCAAACAGCACCAAAGCTTAAAACATCCGAAGATCATAAAGAAGAAGTACAGCAGAAACTGAACAAGAAATACCCGGAGTTGAAACTTCCAACAAAACAAGGAGAATACATACCACAGGAAGATGAAGAGAATGAATCACCAAAAGAAAACGAAAATCACATGAACAATCCTACCAAAGCACCAGTAACATCCATGCAGAAGCATGGAAAACACGGAGCATTGAATCCTCCTTTACCACCAAGACTTGCACCTAAAATCAAACCGGAAGAAGATGAACAAATAAATGTCATCGATTCAACACCGACCGAAACTGGCAGCAATGAGCAGTACGAAGAAGCATCAAACACAGATACCACTGAAGAGTCACCAGCAAACCCAGAACACACAGGACATACACAAGAAGATAAGGAACACAGTGAAGGTAACGTGAATGATGATCAGCATGAAGAAACAACACATAGTGAACATAATGCTCAACAAACACAACAAACAGAACTTAAACAAGGGGAAAATTTACCTATATTTAACAAAGAAAACACAGGAGAAGTAAATGAAAATAATGGCGGTAATGAAAATCATGGCGGAAATGATAATCACGACGGAAATGAAAATCATGGCGGAAGTGAAAATCATGGCGGAAATGAACAACCCCAACTAAGTCATAATACGAACGGTGACCATGAAAATAATAATAACGCAAGTGAAAGTCATTCACATCAAGCAGTAAATACAGGTTCAAAAGAAGCTCACCCAGGCGGAAGTTTGCTTCCCATAGCAATTCCTACACAAGGTAATACTCCTGCTGTACCTCTTATACCAATTCCTATGGATAGTCCACTAGGGAAACTATTGTATCCGGCTTTAGAACAGGCACCTGGGAATAAAGGCGTACAAAACACCTCAACCAATGCATCTATGGATAGTCAAGGAAATACACAACTCGTTATAGATCAAACAAATAAACTCTTACAGCAGAGAAAATTAGAACCTAGTGATTTAATGAAACTACTGCGTGTATCACGCAAGCAAACAATCTCATTAAAACCTACAGCTAAAGACAACATAGCGCACACAGTAAACAAACTAACTAAGAATAAAACAGTTTTAAAATCTTCTATACAAGATAAAGGTAGCATACATGTCTCACTAAAAACTAAAAATGGACACTTGATTTTAGTTCCAGACCAAAAGGAAGCTTATCAAAGAAAATTTGTGCCACAGAATGTGAATTTAGATATGTTACATTATGCTTTTAATGAAAATTCAAATAAACAAATTGTACAGAGCATTAAAAGAAGTCAGATAACTTCTAACAAGACTTGAAATACTGAAATAAATTGCAACTGAACCCTGTTATGTACTTTGTCCACTAAATGGTCTCACGTACTTTAACAATCCTGCTGCTAATGCATTTTTAAACTTAATACATTACAGGGTTAAATAAGTTGAAAGTAAGTCCAATATTAGTCGATATTATTATAAATCCACATTGTAGCAAAAAACGAGCATTTTGAACCAACACGCACTATTGACTTCGAGCGTTTTTGTTCAAAATTTTGAATGTGATATTATTAGGGATATCCACAAAAACTGTAATGAAAATGGTTGAATTTGCGATGCAAATATTGTGGACGGTCCCAGACTAATATGGACTAGTAACCCAACCAAAATTTGTTTGACTGTTTTTAACTGGACAGGATAAGCTCTATTTATAACGTAGTGAATCGACTAGAGTTAGGCTCCGTCTCAAAAATTCGCTTAAATTCGCTTAGCAATTCGCTTCATTTTCATCTTAGATGAAGTGTTATTGTAA
>JAUCNQ010127324.1:0-10113 GCA_032352715.1 Bougainvillia muscus | reverse complement strand
TAAGTGTTACAATAACACTTCTTCTAAGATGAAAATGAAGCGAATTACGAAGCGAATTTAAGCGAATTGCTAAGCGAGTTTTTGAGACGAACCCTAATGGTCCTTAGCATTTAACTACATCAGTATTATTGAAAGTAGTGTTTCTGAACGTTAATGCATCGTAAAAATCTTCTTATAAATCTCGAGAGTAATATATTCGGATTGTCTATTAATATTTTAATTCAAACTTCATTCTGGCAAGTCTCCAATATCGCTGTTAAACTGATACTTGAATAAGATTTCTTGAATCTTGAGTTTAGTATATTGTCGGGCTCTCCTATCGCTGATACTTCTTAGCTCGTTTGCAACATGCCTTCCAAAGGTATCTTCTGGGTCGTCTGTATACACGGGAAGTCTCTGTAATCTCTGCTGCATTAAACATTGTTGTGGCTGATGTGGAATGTGTGTGCTTTGCGTTTCCATTCTGTCAGATGTTTCGTAATCCAGTAATTTTCTTTTGTTTGGGAGTAATCTTCTGGTAGGGTCCAGATTTTGTGGTTGGTTCACTTCAGCCGTTCTCCCGGCAGTAACTATAGAAGCTGCTTTTACAACTTCCGACTGTTCTAAAACATCAGTTTGTTTTTCCGCTCTTCCTTGTAACCTTGGAAGCAACCTTGAAGATGGGGGTTCCTGCGTTACTACTATTATTTCGCTCTCATCGTCATATCTTTCGTTCGACTCAAACGTTACCATACTGTTGCTTTTCATATCTTCTTCTTCGTCGTCATACAGAATGTCCAGACCATCATCAAAATCAACCTCTGCTGATCGCCGGGCAAGGTTATTTAAAACCTAGAATGAAGTAATATCATTGATTCATGTCACTGTATGAATACTGGTAAATATCTTAAAATGCACTAATGTGATAAGCTGGGAACAATGGGTTACTTTTCTAATGCCACTGTCGGCATTCTTTAACGATAAAATAAGCCACTTTGAGGACGTGAAATATGCTGCAAGTAAATTTACTGTAAGTACGTTTTTGTTTTAAGAAGTACTTCTTTGAAAATATACATATGAGTGAGTCTGTGTCATTTAAAAACCTGTTTTTTCAACTATAAGCATACTCGTTTGTTATTACAGACACAGTTCACTCACCCAGATGTTTTACGTGGCTAGCCTCACTAACGACTACTTTGACACGAACATTTCGTTTTTGGTGGAAACCTTCATAGCTATGAGTAACTAACTATTCACGCCGTAATAATCTCTGGATTGACTATGCCGGAGATTGAACCTTCTACCTTACTCTTCGGCGGTGGACACTCAACAACTAGGTCACCGAGGGCAAAAAAAATATACTGACGGTTTGTCAAAAATACTTAGGGTATTCTTAACTACCTAAAGTGATACAAATCGTTTCAATTTTATCTCAGACTGCGTGCCATTTCACATACATAGTACGCACAAAGACACTTCTTCAATTTCCTAGAAAACCACAAGTAATATTAGTAATTTACAGTAATACGGCGACTGCGCGCGTCTGTCAGAGTCACACATACCTGAACATTCTTGCTGCGTTTGCTGGAGGATTGTTCAAGTATGTGGTGTTTATTAGTATATTTTAGGTGCTATTGTAAAGCCAACTTTAAAAAATGTGAATAAATAAATAATAAAAAAAATATGTGAGCATTTCTGACAGACGCTGTAGACGCCGTATCACTGTAGATTACAAAGATTACTTGTGTTTTACTAGGGAAATAACGTTGAAGAGAATTTCCAGACCGAATTGATGCACGATTAAACATACCCTTCTTGGAGTAATATAGTCTCTGAGAAAGTCAAGTGGTTCGAAATGTGGCCATTTTGATTTATAAGTTCCCCCGCCATTCATCTCTTTTATTAGCTCACGACCGTAGTATGTGCGAAGGTTGTTGATTCGGGATTTTACTTCTGCTTCTAAAAGTAAATTGCATTGCGAAGTTTAATATAATGAGGGGCTGCGACACGGGGGGGGGGGGGGTATTTTGTGCTAAGTATTGAATACAAATGGACGTGTATCTATGGTCGCACACGCTTCAACAATCATGAAGCAAGATGCTGGATGAACAAAGGGTTAACTGGTCAGAACTTGTTGAAGACATATTCACATTAACTATCTTCTAAATTAGAATCCTACAAAATGTCATGTAACTAAGTTACAAATTATAGAGTTATGAGTGGAATAATTGTGTGTTGTTATGAATTCCGTCATAACAATTTAGGATTTACTCGCCTGTAAGGTTAGTTCTTTCTCCCAATCTAATGTAAGATCTTTTCTTTTCGTCTTTGTCTCTGTATTTTTGTGATTTCATATTCCAAAGTGCATCTTCGTCTTTCCACGCACTGATAAACACTTCGTTGTAATGGTATTTGTCTCGCTGTATCGCCATCTTATTTTAACAGACCAAAATCTATGGAAAAAACATGTATTAAACTGCTGTTCATGTCGATGGCGAGTGTGATTGGAAATACTGTTCGATTTCGAAAATATAATTTTTTCTGTTGCAACGGTCATATGTATCCATACTCGTTAGCACAGTGAATACGTTAATACGTATGTTAAAGCGATACGTTCAATGAAATGGTAAACATCCTTTTCAATGCATGGATATATACACGGCTTTCCTTAAACAGTCAGGCACGGCGCCGCCAAATATGAAGTGGAGCGGCTGAAATCTCGATGATGTTAAAAATCAATGATATCAATGTTAAAAATCAGTACTGAGCTAAGAAGTACGACGCCGTGCCTGGCAAAGTTCCCTATTGTACGACAAAATAATACAAGAAATTCATTAAAAAAAATAATTACGAAACGCTTTCTCTATCTGTTCAAAACTCTTTGTCGTGATGTCAACATAAAATTATTTTTTAATCGTTTCAGATTTCACAATTAGATATAATCAATCGGATCATTCAATTCACACGCTATCATACTCAAAGTATGACATTTTTGACAACTAACTTATTAAAACCTGCTAAACATTTTAATGTTTGAGAAGTTTAATGCTCATAGTCTGTTCTCTGAGAGACGTTCAACTTACTTTTCTCCTTGCAGTACATCTGAGCACGAAAGATTATCTAAACTGACGACTTGAGGCATTTTTGCTATTGGTGTTTGAAGTTCAGCTGGCTAAAGCACAGTTAGATACGATTTTATCAAGCTATTGGATTAAAATTTTAAAAAAAGCTATCAAAACACATCATTAATGATTTGCTCAAAGTTCTTTTTTAAGTCTCACTCATCTGTTTTCTCTTCTGGTCGACGTTTCTGCTTTGGTACCACTTGCGACTCATAAGTCTTACACGCCGTAAATACCCATTACCGGTTGCAGTTTTTGTAATGCAAAAACGTCTTTGCGCGTGCTCAAGTATGTGCTACAATATATTTTCTAACATGTAAAACAATAACCATACATTTGACACCATATATATATATACTTAACGAAGCCACAATACTTGTATGTTATTATCAGTTCTGTTAATGTCAACATTTCTCAAGTAACACATGTCTAAAGAAAATTAAGATAAAATTTTCTCGTGGAGACACAGACTTAGGGGAATTCATATTATATTCTAAACGATTAAGTAGTGTTCATAGATAAAAATATCATTTATTACCTGAAGTTCATTTGTACTGTATTGTTTAGCTGACGTTACAAACACCTTCTAATATGCACTGTTTGGTCTGCCGATACAGAAACCTAATTTGTTTTATAAACGCTGTGTAAAACAAACCGTGTTTTCTAAGGGTGCGTCTCAAAATTTCGCTTTAATTCGCTTTCATTTGCTTTAATTCGCTTCACAATTCCCTTCATTTTCACTTCAGATTAAGTGTTATTGTGCATACAAAGTATGCGCAATAACACTTCATCTGAGTTGAAAATTGATAGGAATGAAGCTAATATTTAAGACGGTTCCTAAAACAAACATGTTTGATTAATACAACCGCGTATAATATAGTTCGAGGACTTAATTTAAATCAAATTGTAGTAACTATGGAAGGAAATTTATAGAACACGAATGTTTTACTGACTTTCATTTCATATATTTTACAAGATCATTAACACATTTTGTGCAAAGGAGGCAGAGAAGAGCATTCTTGCAATATTGCAAATGCCTCTTTTCTATGTTTTATTAAAAGTGTTTAGAAGTTATGATATTAGTGTTTCCAAAAGGTACAGAAAAGCAACACGGACAACTTGCTTTTTTCTTCAAATCTCCTGTTGAGAACCATGTACCAAAGCATTCACCAAAGAAAGTATTTGGATTATTCTTTTATATATTGTGTTTTGGCTGGGATGATTCCAGGTGTTACTAAAAACCCAGGAATAACCATGAATCTGGATCGAGTTACTAATTACTAAGGAACCGTCTCACATTTCTTATAAACTCACTCACTATCAGTTTTCCTAAAAATAAATATTAACTTAATCGAGAGTCTTTAAGTTTAGCCAACGTCGATTTCTTTAGCATTTACACTTCTGCGAAGCGCAGTAATTGTTTTGACTGTTACGCTCATCGAACAATAATTACACATCATTTATAACATTACAAAGTATATTCAATATGTCAATAAATAATAACTAAAAACATAAAATCACAAGCTTTCCAGTGAAGGGATCAATTTGTGCAGGTTAGAAATGTAACAAATACTTATCTAAGTTGTGATGGTTGAAGATATAAAAATACGACTTGACGCGAAGGTCCTTCTCAGAAATGAAACCAAAAAGGATTTCTCAGAAGTGAAACCAAAAAGTATCGGGTTCTTGCTAGGGTGACGGAAACTTTTGTAAGCATTTCAATCACACTGTAAAACGTGGACCTGAAGACTGAACAAACCTGCTGTCTTTCAATAATGAACTTATTGTGAATGACTGTCCTAAGTTTATGATATATCCTCCTACTTATGTTATAGAAGGAAAAATTACAAAATATCCCATCATAAAGATTAGCAGCGAAGATATTGTTGACACAAATGGGGCTGGTGACAGTTTTGTTGGAGGTAAGATTTCAACTAAGGGACCATCCACAAAATCATTATAAATCTGCATCTGCATACCAAGTACCCCTCTTTACCGTTCGAACGAAAACATTCAGAACATTCACATAGCGTCCTCTACGGTCAATTCTTCCTCCAAATTTTGATAAAAAACGTAAATCCAGGGAACAAGGCATTGTGTGGCAACTACGAAAATCCAGTTCCACGCATTGAAAATGAGTCAGCTGATACCCCTTTTTACCCAACCCCCCCTCCCTGGGATTCCAAAACTTCCCCCATCATCTCTAGCTGATTTTTGAAAGCCTGCCCCCCCCCCCCCCAGCCCGTATAAAGGGTGGGCGTTATGATTCAAGAAAGAAATCATCTTTCCTCTGAACATATATCATACAGTATGATTATATTGTCCCTATAAAAAATATTTTGGTTACATTAGATACATTCGTATTTGATCTTGAAACTTTCTAATTTTCTATTCATTGTTTTAGGATTTCTCAGTCAATTCATGCAAGGAAATGATACAGCACAATGCGTGAATGTTGGTCATTATGCTGCTAATTACATTATTCGACAATCAGGTGTCACTTTGAACAATAAACCGAACATTCCGACTCTTTGAAATGTTAGTACCACAACTACAACTGCTGTTAGAAAATAATATTTGTCGCACCGTCAGTAGAGTTGAAGCGTATTGGAAATAGTTAGACGTCCTTTATGCAATTGCTTGTAGGGCATGGGAATTAAGCTATTCCTTTTTTTTATTGATTGAACCTATGAAAAATGCTGCTGGCATCTATCTATCGATTCGACACATTTTTAATCGGTGAAACAGATGTCTTCGTTTTTACCTACAGTTACCAGTACAGTGCAGATCACCCTGTGCGAATTGAAAGAGTCCTAATTTGAAAGCAGAGGTTGTTACCCATATCCTTGTTTACGTTCGAACTGAGATTCTTTTGGGCGTCAGACTTAATAGGTAATATATTGTGTGGAATGTATCTCATTCAGAAAATATAGATATCTTTGTATCAGTTCCAACTCAGCAGAAGGGCCACAAGGCTTTGAGTACACTTGTTCATATGCTTTGTATGCCTTCCCAGTTGAAACTAATATGATATTCTTATAACGTAAATGCTCGAAATACTGCCCCTGGCGCTTTGTTTAGTGTAGTTACTTACGGCATATAATCCACGATTTTTACCCGAGTGCTCATTAAATGTGGCACTTTATAATTTAAGATGCACGAACCGAGGCTTTTTAATTCTGTCAGAAGAAAATTTACTTATTTTCAAGTATATAATAGTTAATAGAAGGATTTGACTATGATTATATTGAAGAAGTTCAATTTAAATTTTTCTCTTAAAGACCCTCAGAAGATAGATATAGGGCTTTTTTAAATAGGCGCCCCCCGCTAAAGAGGTGCCTGGTGGTTATTCGAGCGTTTACGTTACAAATAATATAGAACAAGCAAGGATTCGTTATGGATTCTTACATTAATAATAGTCGCTCAGAATAGCGCAATTGGCCAGTATCCAATTCAAAATCATAGAGATGTCAAACGCTGTCTGTTATTTGATCAGTTATTTACCATCATTACCCAATGACCACCTGTCATAAAAGGTGTTCTAACTATGTTCACATACAGTAACTCGATCGTTACACCTAAGTTAAATACACATCTTTAGAACGTTATTAGTACGTGCTTTGTTTACTCGGGTTAGTTTTGAGTCGTGTGTCTGCGGTAAAGATGGTGGTATTTTTTTAGATGATTTACTTTTTATATAAGATTAGTACGTATGTTGAATTTAATATCGAAGCCTCTTCTTTCCCTTTATATACCCTCGTCCCTCGAATTCTATCCCTTTATATACCCTCGTCCCTCGTATTCCATCTAATTAACGTTACCAACCAACGTTTTACTACAGAGCACTCTCGAGAAAGCGGACACCATTCGTTTAAAGAATTTTGTACGCTAATTAGAGGTGACCGCCTTTGAGGAAGATTCCTGTTAGCATTTGACCGGAGTTTTTCCAGTGAACAGGGAATAAATTGTCTGCTAATCAGAGGTGTCCGCTTTTTAGAATGTCCGTTAATTAGAGAGTACACTGTATTATCTTTCTTTACGATTCTCTAAAGCAAATCCTTTGCAAATGTCTCATATCACATTATTAAAAAGTGTGCATTAATTAAGAGCGTTCCAACCCGATGGGTGCACGTGTCTTTATTCGAAATTGTTCTTAAATGGAAGCCCAACTAATTTCGCGGGTACTTATTTGCGCGGGTCTAAAAAAAGTTCAGTTCGCGGGAATTTGTTTTTACGAATGGCATAAATCCTGTGGTAGTATAATAAAATACATTTTCCTTAGCAAAATTTGTTTTTTCTGAAGAAAAACCGTAAAAGAAAAGTGGTTTAATTAAAGGCCGGGGCAAACCATGCTACAGATTCGGACTCTTAGCCACTACTTCTTATGCTACATACTACAACTTTTCATGTTGCATGCTACATGCAACAATATCAAACATGTTTGATATTTTATAATGTAGCATGCTACAAATGACAGAAAAGCAAGAAATCGATTACGTGGCTAAACGAATGCTACAAAATCGGACATAAGCATCCGAATTTGTAGCATGGAGCATCCGACAATGTAGTTATGGTTTTCCCCGAGCCTTAAGACACACTCTAGTGAAGCAAATGACGTTAGAATGAATGTTTGAGATCACAAATTGAAGAAAGTAGCTGTTTAATTTTGCATACTCACACGGGTATTTATTTTCGCAAATTGACTCCTATGACATTATACTCCTATGACATTATACCTGGAAAGTCTTTGAAATACCTGGAATAGTTTTTGTACCTGGAAAACAGATATTTTTAGATATTCCACCTGGAAATACCTGGAAACATGTTTTTCCTATTTCAAAAAATTTGAAATGTGTTGTTTGTCTGTGATCGTTCCTTAAATCAAAAGTTATTTTTGTTGTGTTACATTTTCGACTGTCGATATTTTGTACCTAGAAAATTGAAATTTATACCTGGAAACAACTGGAATTTGTTAGCGAAATTATAGTGGCTACGCTGTACAAGAATTTTCGCGGGTATATAATTTCTTCAAAGGGTTACAGAATATGCTGTATTTTTTCAACAAAATACAGCATATTCTCTAACCCTTTGAAGAAAGTTTAGTTCAACTCATAACAATTGGGTATATAATTTCGCGAAAACTCGCGAAAATTAGTACCAATAAGGTAATCATACATGTGTGATCGTAAAGATCATACTCTATTTTGAGAACTAAATAAGGCTCCTGGTGAACAGACTCGATGTAGTTAAGGAAGGTTTTGTAAACCTTGTTTCCAGGGCTTCTTTTAGAAAATATTTTGCCTCACCTCATTTTAGGCAAAACTAGGGCCATTTTGGCCCCAAAGCAGTGATGACGTCACCACCTTCCCAAAAATGTTTACAAAAATGTTTGGATTCACGTTTTTTATAAACTAAAAACCAATTGAAGAAAAAATATTTAGCACTTATACCTAAATTAACGTTTAATATTTTTTAAAAAAGCCCTGGAAACAAAGTTTGCAAGACCTTCCTTAACTACATTGAGGACCCTTTCTTTTTTTTATAAGAACAATTTTATCAGAATATTGAGGCTGAGACATGGCAAAAATTAAGAAGAATCTTAGGATGAACTTTTTTAGGCAATCTTAAGAACATATACACAGGTTGGATAGAGCATGCTTTCACTTAATAAATGTACTCTCTTGTACCTAATTATATGTGTAGGTCATGGCCGACACGGTGAGGTCATAATTGAAAAGACGACGTCAAAATGTCGCACATATGATGTTGAACCACTGTGCCAAGTTTCATGGCGTATAGATAACAACAACAAATCTATGTCCGCGAAGTGGAATACAACAGCAGCTTTAAAACTTAAAGCTAAAGCTTAGTTTTAAGGTAAGTAAGTAAACCGTACGTGGAAAAGAAATGCATTCATTTAAGTACAAAAAGACCTAATATTTTCAGAGAATAAGAACAGTAGATTATTCATGCACCTGGTGGTATATATTTCTTCCTAAAACACTGCCTAGACTACGTAGTAAGCATTTTGTAATTATACTCAGGTCTTGCAGTCCGTTTTTCATCCGTAACACGTTGCGGATACAACAACAATTATTGACAAGATCCCGGAAGAGATAATTGTAAAATGATAAGAAGATGATCAATGGAGATTTACTACTGAATTACATTTATTTCTAAAATATAAGAATAAAAAATAAGAAACATTGGGAACAACGTTGATATAAAGTGTATGTGTCGCGAGATAGTTCGAGCGTCCCTGCGTCTTGTTTTTTTTAAATGAAAAACTGTTGTTTTGGCAAGAACATGAATGCAACAACTTTGCCACGATGGATAAAAACGCGGGAAGTGTTGCATTTTGAAGTATAACAGAAAACTACGAAGCATGATAAAATATACACGAATCTCGACACCTCGAACTCTCAGAGAACCGGGAAAGAAGTTCGAAATGTTTACACTGCTACTGGCAAACTACTGCCATCTTTATATAAATTATCAAATTTCCTAAAATTTTCTAATTACAATTACTGACACCTCTTATTAGCGGACAATCGGACAATTTATTTCCTGTTCATTGGAAAACTTCGGTCAAATTCTCACAAAAATCTTTCTAAAAGGAGGACAACTCTAATTAGCAGACAATTAGCTTTACGCGAACAGTATCCGCTAATTAGAGGGCAGAAGGTTGTATGTAAAACCAGAGATATGTCAATTTACCATATCTCTGGTAAAACTGGCCAGATTTCTATTGAAAAACAGTTGTAAACCCAGGGGTATGCAAGTATGCTCGATAACTCTTCCTTTTAGGGTAAGGACAATACGATTTGGGTCGAACTTCGGGAACCTTTAGAATCCTAATATTTATTTATTTATTTATTTATTTGATTTATTCTTTATTTAAAGTCGAAGATTACAAAGTTTGAGGGTTTGTTGACAAAATTATCTAAAAAAATAAAATACCGTCTTACACGGACAGTGCAAAAATAGGATAAGAATGCACTGTCAGAGTGAG
>JAUCNQ010127313.1:0-10114 GCA_032352715.1 Bougainvillia muscus | reverse complement strand
TCTTCGTTTCTTTTCCCTCCCGTTCTCTTCTCCCTCTTACTTCTAGGAAAAAAAAGTGATCTTAGTATACTAGGCTATTTGCCTTTGGTCTCTATGTTTTCTATCATGCAAATCATGTGACCTGCCAGCAAATATACAAACTGTGGCTGGGAAACGAACCAAAAAAGGACCCCTTTTAAAGGAATTCCTGCATGAAAACTTATTTTTTGTGAGATGAAAGAACACATATGAAGTAACACTAAAAACATACCTCATACACGCATGTTCCAGACCTTCCAAGTGTCATACATTTACCGTGACTTTCACGCATTACTATTATGACCTTTCCGCATCACGCCCGCATTTCTTCACTCAGCCATCCTTCGTGCATTTTTCAACTTTCCTTGTCTCCGCAGCAAAAAAGCAGACATTATTACTTTCAGATCAAGTTTCAAAGTGATACTAATTCTATTTCGCACCAATTTTAGCCTGTAAGATAAATGTAAACGGGAAAACCGGGCGAATAGCAAGCAGACAAGTTATATATATATAATTCCGTGTTTTTGTAGCATGAAAGTTTAGTGCGATATCAATAGGAAGAGTGTCAGAAGGCCATTTTCCAGCGATCTGAGACCTTAATTTTCAAATTTTTGCCCCAAGCAGATAACACGCATATTGCTTAACAGAACTTGACAGGTTTGAAGTTCTTCTTTAAAACGTGACAATACAGCTAAAAAACATTCTACATCGCACAGAAACACTGCTTCGCTCGAGGCCAGTTTGTTATTTTGATTGTCGCGTCAGTTCATTCGTGATGTAATATGTTATAAGCGATCGCACCTAGTAAGCGGGTATAACAAATAATGGGTTTATAGGTAAATTTCTTTATGTATTTTTTTAGTTTTGTAGGTAAATTTGCAACTGGTTTAGCGTTTTATATGTTGCTTATACAACACAACACCGATATGATGCACTCTCCTCTGTACTGTTAATTGAACAACGATTCCCTATAACATGCGTATAGGGATCGACGGGAAAGTGCCAGAATAACATAAACAGACATCTTTCTCGGTAATGCCTGCTATTTCGAAATGACAAATTTATAAAGCCAGTCGGCAGTCGAAAAGGATAAAGGTAAAACATTCTTCTGATTCCTCGCATTACCCACGGCATCTCACTAGAGTATGTTACGTCACAACTCAGTTGAAATCTGCCAGATTTTCACAACTGCTTCTATCATCCGAATAAACTTCAGAAAACAGAGGGACCAGAACCAGAGAATCAAAAACGAGATCTGAGAACAATTTTTAATCGTAAACATTCTCAGAACTTTCTAAAGGTAATGTCGAGTACTGCGTGCAAGAACTTTAAAAGTAGGTCTTGGGTTTGTGATCGTTTGTGATTTCTCTTTTGTGGCCTGGTGTTCGCTACTGCCTGGGTAGCTCAGGGTTAAAAAATTAGCAGCTCCGAAGGTCTGTGGCCAGTCAGACTTGTTAAAATTTAAAGTACTGTCACGTTCGGCTTGTAGCAAAAGAGATCAACTAATTATTAAAGATCTGCTTATCACTGACCTGTTCACACCTAAAAGCACAAGGTAAACACATAGAAATGAGTGCTTAAAGGTTACCCTTGATACAAAAATAAGTTTATCTCATTTGAGGTCATCTAAATGAATGATTATATACAAAATCTTCTAAAATTATCGAAAAAGCTTGTATTGTTCTTGAGATATCGCAGTTAGAAGCATAAATTTTGTGACGTCATTTTATGTATGAGAAAGCAGACAACTTTAATTAAAGCAGGATTTACTGTATTGCTAACTTGTCATTTATTTCCAGTAATCAATTTAAACCAATAAGATTTGAGCATTCCCGTATGGTACGTGTATAAATTACAATTGACTAATTGAGAAGTAAAACATAAACAAAGATTTTCTGAGACGTTACATGTTGTTACTAACGTCAACGTCCTAATATTTGTTATTTGGATGGCAGCCATATTGAATTCATGCAGAGGGTGACTTTTTGAGGCATTTGCTACCCTGTGAATCGGTAATTAAGGGTTGCGAAGCGTAACCAGTGTTTGGCAGCAAAAATTTACCAAGAAAGCTTCCACTTTGAGCCTCTCGGTCATTACAAGGGGGTCGGGGGCTGGGGTCTTGGGGCTTGATGGTGGGGGTTTGGGTCTTGGGGTTTAATGGTGGGGCTTGAATGTTCTTTAAAAAAATGTTAGTTAAAAAACTTTTAAAAAATTAAAAAAATTTAAAACAATAAAAAAAAAATAAAAAAATTCTCTGAAGAAGATTTATCGGTTCCGTTGTAAATTTTTGTTCGTGTCCTGTTTACACCAGGATAGCAATCCATAATGGCTTCCCCGCTGCACCTTGTGAACCACGAAAACTAGGCTGGCAGAATCGATGGTAGGGTCTTTTTTCCCGTCTCATGTGATAATAGATCATCCCAAATGGGCTCCACACGTAAACGCGGGCCTGAACAAACTACTTACAAATCTGTCAAAATATTAAAAGCAGGTTCGATAGGCCTGCTGAAAATTTCCTAATTTTCGAACCTGTAGCTATGTGTGTTGTTTTGGGATTCTAAACTATAGCCTTTATAGATTCCCCTTGCAAGGGGATATAAGGTGGGTGTTTGACATCATGCCATACACGCAATGACAGAATCAGACTCCAACCACAAGACACAGTTTTCGGTCTTTTCTGGGAACTCATGAATTATCCAAAAATATGTATATATCCATCAACACTTTTGCAATGAAGCAAAACTAAGGAACCAGATGAAGTCATACAAAGTTATTTTGTTTTAGAGTCCACTAAATGCTTTTTTTACTTTTACTTTTTGAAATCATAAACCCAGGAAGGTCGTGATGTGCCAAATCTCTTTTATCCTCTTGCTCCTATTTTTATAGTTTTGCTTATTTATTGTAGATTTGATTTGGAAAACTTGTTTACAATACCAAATGCAGTAGTTATGTACAGTAGTTATTAAGCTAAGAAATTAAGTTTCTGAATCAATTATTTAGCTTTCTTTTGTATTTATAGCAAAATTTTACCTTCTTAGGGAAGAAGACCCTTCGTCAAAATGGCCATGGATTGAACATATTCATGATAATGGAGATCTATTATTTATCGAATCATTTAATGAAACCAATACATCAATATCAATACAAAAGAAAACAACACAGCAACAAATTGAAAGTATTCTCAATAATGAACACAAAGATAAGCGATTACAAGAAAAAATTAAAGGTGTTATAAAACGGTCAACATCTTTTAAAAAGAAAGATATTATACATCATCGGAAAGATGAGGAAATTCTTCAGCATCATCATCACCATCATAAAAAGAAAAATGGTGACCATAATGAGACGCATCTGAAAGAAAATTATAAAACAGCACAAATTGAAACAAAATTATCTGATACAATGAATTTGATTTGTAAAAATATTGCTGTTCATTTAAACGATAGAGTAGAAGAGACTTACGTTAGCCTTGAAAATATTTTGGGTGTAATATCTGGTTTAGATTTTGATCCTGTGCTAGATGATTTTGATAATGATATTTTAATGAGTAGTTATCATGGTTTAAAAAAAAATCCAAATGCAGTTGTTGTACAAGGAATCATCCCAAACAGTCCAATTGGTAGCAGTAATCATGTACTAATAGGTATGCTTATATAAAATCATTGTCTTTGTTTGTACTTTTTACATATGTGAGGCTTATCCTAAAAAAAGGCATATAATAATATATATCTTCCGTACAAATCCTTACCTTGTAGTGGTCTTAGGACCTTGTAATGAGCCACTATATACTTTAAAAAAAAAGAGAAAAAAGCCAATTTCACTGGTTTAAAGAGCATCCCCAAAATTAGTATGCAAATTCGTATCAATTTTCGTTCAGAAGGAGTGTCTTTGCGCACACTTCTATACACTTCTTATGTATTGAAAATGGTGCGATGATACAAAGTTTGTGATGGTTTCTTATTTAATAACCTTTGTTCCGGATATAGCAAAAATCAAACTGATAGTTAGCTCCTTAACAAATTATTGGCCCTTATAATCCTCAGAGTTGCTGCGCAACCTGGAAAACCTGGAAAAGGGGCCAAAAATTCAGAAAGACAGGGGAAACCTGGAAAAGTCAGGGAATTTCTGAGAAGATTGGTTGGGGTCGGGGAAAAGTCAGGGAAAATGTATCCCTCATTTTTTAAAGTGCCGAGAAGGATTATGAAAACCTGTTAGATAAAATGCTTAATCTGCCTCATGCAACATTTCATTAATAATTAACGATGTCTGTTATTTGCTTTCTCAATATTTTCCTGTGACATTTTTTTTGTTTATTACTTGTTTTGTGTTATCCTGACCATCCACTTCTATTAAGTCTAGACGTTTTTCTTATTGCATTGTTTTACTTATTATACAATATATTTCATTTTCGATTTATTTATATATATTTTTAACCTCTTTGTACAATTTTAACTAGGGTAATGATGGTGAATAAAAACTGTTGTTGTTTCTAGGTGACGTTATTCTAGCTGTCAATGGTACAGAAGTTAATCACCATAATGTAAATCAGGCCCTATCTAAAATCAATGGCGAAGTTGAGGTAAATTTAAATCTTCGAATATAGAGAGATGATTCTCATTTTAAACATAAAGCAATCAACAATCAACAACATCTTTTTAGTCACAAAAGAATCTGTTTCCATAAAGTGTCCATAGCAATCTGTAAGTTGTCACACTGATTTATTCTTATTGCTTTGTTTCTGTGAAATAAACAAAATAGTTTTATCAGTCATCGACTTACTTACTTTAATATGTACTTTCCATGAAGGTTATAATCTCTCGTTACATTTAAGTCAACAGCTATCCTAAGAAAAATTTCACCAGTTTCACCTTTGAAGAAGAGTTTTTGTGGGTACTTTATATGCACAAAAACACTTTGGTTAATGTGAAAATTACTAACTTTTACATAGGATAATTGTTGATTCTCCCTTATGCTCATAACGATTTCGAGAGTAGAGTATAGATAATATATTTTTTTCATAGGCTATTATAACTATTGAAAGAGTAATACCAAACGTTCATAGAGGAACCAATAAGAGTCAACTATGTAGTATTGTATCGAATACTTACACAGATCACAAGCAGCTATTTTTTGAAGCTTATAATGAAATATGTGGGGTAATATTGCTGACATTTGCAAGTGAGGAGAATGACGCAGATAGTGTAAGTATTTCGAAGATCAAGTATATTTCACAATATATTTCATCTTTATCTCAACTGAAGTTCCATTGTACATCTTTGATGAACATTTGATAATTTGCGTTACGAAATTTGTGTACCGTCTCTAAAATGATTTGTATCTTTTCTAAGAAGGCTGCGATTTTCACTTTTCAAAGTGCCTTTCACAGATTCCTATGTAAAACATTATACCTTTTTGAGTAGTTAATTTAAGATTGCCTATATATACATGCTGGTTCTTTGATGAAAATGATTCGGTGCTAGTTTTAAGGACCATCCAAGAAATTCGTATCGTAATACGAACCATTTTCATCACTCTTTCTGGATGAAAATTGATACGAATTCGATGCGAATTTTGCAGATGATCTGTTATAGGACATTTTGTTTTGGTATCCAGAAAGTGATTTATCACAAAAACTCAAAACTGTTCGTGGTGTATTTCTTACTCTCAGTGATGTCATGATCAACGTTACAAAAACATCCGTTCAGAGGTGAGTTTATTCTATTTTTTAAGTTATGTACTTTTCTTTAAACTTTAAACTTTCAATCTAAAAATGCAACTTGCAGAGAACCAAAATAAGCTGTTAATACAGGGCCTAGAAAAAATGAAACAACTATCTCACAGTCCTAAAATATCTAGTTTTCAAATTATTGTTTTACTTATGAGGATATACACAAAATCCATATCAGAAATCCTACCATTTTCATCGCATAAGAAGTCTTTTAGATGTACAAAGTATGCACACAGACACTCTTTCTGAATGAAAATTGATACGAATTTTCATACCAAATTTATTTTTTCTAGTTCTTCACTTATCATTGACGAGCAGTTGATTAATATTTGCTATGAAAAGATTGGTACTGATATATTTCTAGTCGCAGCTCCTGAAACAAGGTAAAGAACTTGAATTATTCTGTAAAAACTCTTTTTGATAATGTTATTCTGCTGTATCTTTAATTTGAATGTCATTACTATCTTCACTGAATATTATGTATATTAGCACTGTAGCATTATATCAATTTTGATATTATCTTAGGAATCCTCTAATTTACATTCAGAATAGGTGTCTTTCTGAATATAGGTACTTGTTATGACACTTCATTGAGATTAAAATAAAACGATTTGTAAAACGAATAAAAACGAATTTCTAAGAACTCGTTTACATGAAGACTTTCTTTAGGCGAAATGAACTGTCATGGCTTCTGTGATTGGTTAAATTTTTCCATCGGAAAAATTTAACCAATCATAGAAGCCTTGACAGTTCATTTCGCCCGCAACGATTTTCCATGTAAACGTGTCCTAAGACAAACCTTTATTCTGTAGAGCAAAGTGCTAACTGACTGCCGTAATCCAAACATCCAGAACATTACAGTGGAGCGAGTTCACTTCGTAACTCTCACATGTGAAATAACAAACCGAAATTAATACTGCTCCTAATCATGAAATATGAACTTGAATAAAACACTTATTTAGATACTACCCACCAAATTAATATCAAAATATTATTATTGTTATTATTATTATCAGGGCCTATTCTAGTATAGGAGGGCAGCGTCCGATAAATTCAAAAAGGGTATTTTTTATGTGAAAAAGTCCTAAAAATAACTAGTTTTCAAAGAAAACTAGGTATTTTTAGGACTATTTTACATAAAGGGGCACTTTTTTCATCATTATTTAAGGGGAAGCGTCCGATTGTCGGCCCCTTAGTCTGGAATAGGGACTGATTCTCTCAGCTGACTATCTCTGTGCGTTACAGTATACGTTTTATTTATAGATGTTCTCTGACAAGACTGATAGCATATACTAAAGATATTATTCTACTGCTTCATATCATATATGGTGATACAGAAAAGTAAGGCTTACTGTATCCAGCTATCCTTCTCTCCTTGCAATTTTCATATAGTGTTTCTTTTAAATTTATTTCTTATTTTTCCCTGTATTTAAGGTATTTTATTAGAACATCAGCATCAAGATTGAAAGCCTTTATTTTATTCTTTTTATTCCTTCTATTTTCAGAGCATTTAAGGAAGATAATCTAGCTGCTACGAAACATCTGATATCACTTTTTTTAGAAGATCTCATTACTACCAACAGTAATATTTTAGGTGTTAGACAGCTACAGCTTCCTGTTGACTTTTATGTAAGAATAAAGAAGTACTATGCAACATATCAGGCCCTAATCTAGAATAGAAGGCCGAGGGTTGCTTCTGATTAGTTGAATAATGCCAATTTTTATGTAGAACAAGTCCGAAAAATACCTAGTTTTCTTTGAAAAGTAGGTATTTTGAAGATTGATTTGCATAAAGGGACAATTTCTTCGTCATTATTCAACGGTTAGCATCCAATTGTCGGACCATTAAAAAGTTTGGAATATGGCCTGCATATCTATCTTATTATCGGAGACTTTTGGGTTGTTTTTCCTATTATATCCTTTTATTTAAAATATTAATAATTATACTCACTATCCCGCCAACATCTAATATTACACCTATAACGGCAGGCTTCTCGAGTGCAGAAAGTTTTTAATACATTTTTAGAATTGTAACTTTTTACTGGGCGATGTTACTGTTATTAATTTAATATAACAACTGTCAACCGTCTCAAAAATTCGCTTAAATTCGCTTCACAAATTGCTTCATTTTCACCTCAGATGAGGTGTTATTGTGCATACCTTGTATTCACAATAACACTTCATCTTAGATGAAAATTGACAGGAATGAAGCGAATTTATAAAGTGAATTTTTGAGACGGTTTCTAAGTGTGGTATGAGTGTAATTAATCGTTGGCTGCTATTTTATGTTTGAAATGTCGTTCTTAAAACTCAAAGCTTAAAGTTTGACCTAGTTGTTTGTTAGATTAAACTTTGATTGCCCTAATCCAGGATACCATTTTGCGTTTATCAATTACAATTGCTTATGAATTAGTTCTGATAGGCTAACATAAGCAGAGGCTGACTCAGGATACGGATTCACCTAGTCACAGCACTGTAATGGAGATTCAAATCATACTCAAAGTGATTAATTCTAATAGCTTTCTGTATGAAGATGGTCTCTTAGACCCATCATCAAACAGAAGGGTATTATTAATTAAAACGTTTAGCTCTTCCTCGTGTTGCTCTGACTAGGGCTGGATCTGCAACTGATATGACTTCATCTAATCGAGGTTTAATCTACCTTGGAACAACTAGAGCCCTGGTAGTTAAAAGAAACTCGTGATCTTTGTTATTCAGGTTGATGTATCTAATGTTCTTTGTGATGCTGAAGCCGCAGATTATGGAGAATGTGTAAGCATTTTTAAGACAACCAATTTTTTTTTTAACTTTACCTCTCCCAAGTCTGTCACAACTACATCATCACTAGCCATTATGACTCTGAAATATGGCAAGCGATACTTTACAGAGGAACTGGCTCACTGCAGTACTTCCAGAGACATTGAACCCGGAACCCCTCAATTGAGCGATATGTGGTACCACTGTACCACTACTACAACCATTATTTAAAATATTTCTTTAGAGTCAATTCAGAAATTCGCTTTATATTGGTTTTTAGTTTCACCCCAGGTATATATATTTTGCATCATAAGATCATACATATAAAATACCTTAATAAGTGGTAACAATCCATTTTATAGCAAGATTTCCTTAAAAATATTTCGTATGTTTATGATGTATAAGGGTTCGTTTCAAAAATTCGCTTAAATTCGCTTCACAATTCGCTTCATTCCTAATAATTTTCACCTCAAGATGAAGTGTTATTGTAACACTACGTGTTACAATAACACTTCATCTAAGGTGAAAATGAAGCGAATTGTAAAGCGAATTTAAGCTAAAGTGATGTTTAATATATAAAGTCTCTTTCTCTATTTTTAGACGGATGATTTCTTTCCACATCGTCGTTTATATGGGACCATTGGTACTTGTTTAATTCATCAAGTAAGGGACCATCCAAAAAATTCGTATGGGAATTCGTATCGATTTTCATACAGAATGAGAGTCTTTGTGCATTCTTAGTGTGCACAAAGACACTACTTACTTCTGTTTTGAAAATGGTACGATTTGCGATGGAAATTTTGTGGACGGTCCCTGACTTATAACGATTATTTATTTCTTCTAAGAATCTAAAAAATATTTAAGGACCGTCCACAAAATTCGTATCGTAATACGAAGTATTTTCATCACAGAAGAAGTGTTTCTGTGCATATTAAGTATGCACAGAAACACTCCTTCTGTATGAAAATTGATACGAATTTTGTGGACGGTCCCTTACATCTAGGGATATAAACACTTGAAAAGTAGTGAGTATGCAGATACACATTTGCACAAAAAACATTATTTTAAATATAGGAACTACATAATCTGATTTCTTCACAAGCCTGCTGTAACATTAAAATTGCCCAGCATATTGATATGCATACTTCGAACATGGTTGACCCTTGCACTAGAGCACAGTGTTTCAAAATGACCATACACTCTTAAAACAATCCTGCAGCATTCGCGTGTGACTATTTTGTAGGCCTGTGCATTAAAAGGTTAAACTTGTATTATTTTTTAGGATATGCTGGTATGTAATCATTTAAGTGATGGGAATTTGAATGACGTCATTGCATTTTGTAAATATCATTGGTTGTTTGAGATTGCGAAGAAGGAAAAGTTACAACAGCTAGTTGTATGGAAAGAGGTATTTACATGCATGATACCACTATCATAAAGTTTACAATATTCTAACGTTCATAAAACTTTTATTGAATATGGTATCTTCAGCTTTGTAGAAGTATTCTTGTCTTCTTCTTCTTAAAATTCGCTTAAATTCGCTTAAATTCACTTAACAATTCGTTTCATTCCTAATAATTTTCACCTAAGATGAAGTGTTATTGTAACACT
>JAUCNQ010127302.1:0-10115 GCA_032352715.1 Bougainvillia muscus | reverse complement strand
TGCATACTTAGTATGCACAAAAACACTCCTTCTGTATGAAAATTGATACCAATTTTGTGGACGGTCCCTAAACTTCTTATTTAATTGCATTAACCACGGTATAATGTAGAATATAGGACAGTGTTTAATAAAAATAATTTTTTATGTAAAAGAGCCTTAAAAATACCTAGTTTTTAAAAAACATACGATAAAAGGGACTATTTCACCATCATCTTTCAAGGGGAAGCGTCCGGGCCTGTTGACACAATACGACTTTATATTTGTTATAAAACATATGAATGAATGAATGAATGAATGAATGAATGAATGAATAGCACTGGGGAGATATGATTGATTGTTGAGCTTCATTTTGGAATCATCCACTCTAAGTCTTAGACATGTTACGAATATAACACATATTATGGTCTATGATTTTTATACAAAGTTTGTTTAATGGTATCGAATATCCTTTTTAGAGATCATACCAAATTGTATGTACCATTTTCATCTTTTGTATGTGAAGTTAACCGTCCACAAAATTCACATGGAATTTTGTATCAATTTTCATTCAGAAGAAGTGTGCATTGGGCATAATTAGTATGCATAAAACACTCCATCTAAGGTGAAAATGAAGCGAATTTAAGCGAATTTAAGTGGATTTTTGAGACGAACCCTGACACTCCTGAGATGAAATTGGAACATTTTATGAAACAAACCCTCAAATTTACCCTTTGTTCAACTAGGTTACTAAAGAAAAGAGCACATTTGAATTGTTAATCTTTGGAAACCATCAGTCTCTGTATTGACTTGTTCTATTAACTTTGTATCCAGAGAAGAGAAGAGAACAAGTAAAAAACAGTGTTTGCTTGGACATGCAGGTTAGTTTTGTTATCTAGTTCTTCTTTTTTATCCAATGTAGAACTTATTATTAAAGGAAAAGCTTTGTTGCTTTGTCTCTTACATTTCTCCTTTAACCATTCTTGGTATAATTCGCTTTTTGGATAAAAAAAATGCTTAAAACTTTGAAAATTTGTTGGAATTCTAATAACATCTCTCTGAAGACGTCGTATGGTAACCATTTTATATGAAAACGTTCGATTATTTGTATCAGAAATATTTTGAAACTTTTATTAACAAGAAACCAAATTTTTTTTAATTCTTTTTGTTTTTTTGTTTTTTAAGGGATTATTTGATTATAAGGCCTTCATTAATGTTTCAATAAGGACCTGTCTCACAAATTCGCTTAATAAATTTGCTTCATTCCTGTCAATTTTAATCTCAGATGAAGTGTTATTGGACACACTTTGCGTGCCCAATAACACTTCATCTGAGGTGAAAATGATGCGATTTGTGAAGCGAATACAAGCTTAACGTGTTAATCTTACGCTCGTTATTTTTTTATATTTCAAAGGATTTTCTATACAGACATTAACTTTTCACTTTATAAATGCGAATTATATTTTATCCCCTTGTCAATTTTCAATATACATAGAAATTGAGTGCTTTAAAAGTAGTTACTATATTTCCTCGAATGAGCTACCACTCCCAAATGAGCCCCCCCCCCCCCCAAAAAAAAAGTTACAAAATTAAGAATTGGTAATTATCAATATGTATCAATCCAAAATCCTATGACTCGATGAAGAATAAGATGAGGACAAGAAGTTTTTTTTACTGTTTTTCGGTTATTTTTTATTGTTTCATAAAACTCCTCTGTTATGTTTTTTTCACAGCGATGCGAATAAACAACAGATTTGAAAAATTATTTTATACTAACTAGCTAGAAAAGAAATGAGCGCCCCCCTCGAATGAGCACCCTAGGACAAAATTAAACCCCCTTGCAATATACATCAGAAAAATCAAATCGAAATTCAAATATGATTAGGGCGTTATTATTGTGATCATATCATATTTTTAGCCAAAATTTTCTACCTCGTCCGTAAGACCTATTTTCGTAAAAGTTAAAGCCCCTGGGGACAAGGTTGTAGAATTTATTTTTTTATACTTGAAAATAAAAAGACAGACGAAGGATACATTTTTGATCCGGTTGATAAAAAGAGAAATTCTCTTTGGATAGTTTTTATTTAGTTTATTTTAAATGAAAGATAAAATGAAGACTTGGATTTCTTGTATATTACGTCATCTACATATATGACGTAATTTTCAAACAATGCAATGTTTTCTTTTTGATTTTTTTACTAAAAAGGATACGGAAGAATTGGTTCTTCCTTTTTATTGTAACATTTCATTTTTTGGACATTGCGGTTAATTTTTTTCTCTCCGTCCATGAAATTCGTTTCAAAAATCATACTACCGAGCTTACGCACAGTCTAATCTACGACGAAAACGAAGATTTCACCTTTGTGTATATATGCTACATGCGTTCCATCCTGCAGGATGGAACGCAAGTAGCCTATATGCACTAAGGTAAATACGGCGTTACCGTCGTAGATTAGACTGTGCGTAAGCTCCTAACTATACAGAAGAGGAGTATTTGTGCATATCCAATACAATTTTGTAGGCTGTCCCTTATATACATGAACACACTGACTTTTTTCTTATAATACATGTGTGGTTAAAATATTTTCCAATAAAAGAAAGCCAGCTCAAGTTTGTTAAAATTATATTCATATTTCACACTGAAAATCTGAAAAAGGATAACTTAACTTTTCACGCCATAGTGAATTTTACATGAAAAGTACACCTGTCTCTTTCCCTTCATTTCCCTAATGTGTTTTTTTTGTTATCATGAAAACTAGTTTCCAATGACAACCTAACAAAAAAGTAGTGAAAAAAGAAGAAGAAATAGAAGTAGGAGAAGAAAAGAAATCTATGATTATTATTAATAATAGTAGAATTTTATAACATTAACTCGAAGCAGAGATCTCTGCTCGAAGAAATCAAAAATTAAAATTATGTGAGTTATATCATACATATGTATCTACGAAATGTGTAATTTTTATCTCTGGAAAAGCGTCTTTATGCATACAAAGTATGCATAAAGACACTTCTCCTGAGATATGAATAAAGAAATTTTGAAGATGATTTTCTTTATTTGTTTGTTGTTTTTTTCGAATGGCGATTTTTTTAAATTAAAGAATTTTTTTGTGGACATTTAGATAGTTTTTTATTTCCTATGAATAAGGTATGTCTAGCTTTTAATCAAATAAAACAAAAACGAAACAAAAATTTATCGGTTTCACACTGCATAAAAATCGGGATAATCCGATTTTGATTATAACGATTATTTGATAATTCCCAGCTAACACAATTTCAAAAATGACGTCCTCAAGACGTCCCTACGACGTCGCGACGTCGTAGGGACGTCTTGAGGACGTCAATTTTGGTCCTGTGTTAGCTGGGTTAGAGAAAATTTGTTCAAGATTTTCTCTAAATATCATATAATCGATTTGAGTTCGAACTTGATTCTTTCGATTTTCATGCAGTATTATCCAGGGTTCCTACTGGACCTGCAAAACCTGGAAAACCTAGAAAATGACTGATTTTTGGCAAAAGTCAGGTAAAGCCTGGAAAATGCAGGGACTTTTCTGTTAATTCTCTGATAGTCAGGGAAAAGTCAGGGAATATTAAAGTTACTGTCTGCAACTATTTATAATCATGGTTGATTTTAAAATTGTGCAAGGTCTGGTTACTGATCTGGATATTTTGTGTTACACTTGTAATGAGAGGCATTCAATACTAGCATTGTCCAAAGACTTTTGAGGTCAGAAATGGTCGGGGAAAAATGTATTATTTTGGGTAAAAGTCAGGGAATTTTATGTTGGAAATTCAGTACGGACCCTGTTATCTTCGAATGATAAAAGTGTTTTTGAGCATACTAAACATATACTAAGAAACTCTTTCGAAGATGATTTAGTACGATTTCAGATACGAACGTTTTGAATGGTATATTCGGTATGTTGTATATTTATCATTTACTTAGCTCGGTCCCGTATTTTTTATTGATATAATTATAACTTTATAGAGGAGAGAATTTGAAATCAAAACCAGCTGTTTCTTATTAGTATAACTTTGCTAGTGTTTTTATTTTTTATTATTTTTAAAAACCTTTTTCTGGGGAGGGTTTAAAACAGAATAATTGTTGAAAAGTTTGTTCTTTCGGAGAACACCTTACCCCCGTTCTTACATCTGAAATATTTATACGTTCAATGTCTTGCTACTGGTAAGTTTGCTTGGTCATCTCCATAGTATAGAATAAACAAACTTGACCCGTTAAGAAAAACGAAAATAATTGTTTGTTTTACTTTGTACCCAGCTAACACAGGACCACAATTAATGTCCTAACTACGTCCCTATGACATCGTAAGGACGTCATTTTTTAAATTGTGTTTGCTGCTGGTTATGTATTAATAATATACGTCTTCTACGACATTAGCGAGTTTACGCACAGTCTAATCTACGACGGTAGCGCTGCATTTACCTTTGCACAAAGGTGAAATCGTCTTCGCCGTCGTAGATTTGACTGTGCGTAAACTCGCTAATGTCGTAGAAACATTATTATTTCCTTCTTAGGGATGATAATCTTCAAACATTTATTCAAAAACATTAAGTGATATTTCAAAGGCAAATTCAGAACATGCTCCTACCTGTCCATTTTCATCTCAGATGAAGTGTTACTGTGCATACTTAGTATGCACAATAACACTTCATCTGAGGTGAAAATTAAGCGATTTGTTAAGCGAATTAAAGAGAATGTTTGAGACGAACCCGTAGTCAGCAGCAGTAAAATGGAGACTCGAAGCCATTAAGTTATTAATAACTTAATGTATAGTGATGGTCGTCTCACCATACATTAAACTATTCAGAATTAAAACTTGTAGTTCTCTATCGTGATGCTCTGACTAGAGCTGGATCCGCCACTGTACTTAATATATTTCCTGGGGAAATCCTTATGATGCGAGTGTAAATCTCTCCTAGATAGTTTCTAAATTAGGCAGATTGTCTAATTGGAGCATAAGAAATATTACGTCATAAAAGGAGATTATGTTTACATCTATGTATGAAGCTTGGGAAAATATACCATTTTCCTGTAAATGCTTCCCTCCTCCTGAATAGCAAGGATTAACCCTCTAATGCACAATGTTAGATAACGGTCATACGCGCTTTAATATACGCTGCAGGACTATTAAATCATCGGATTTGAAATCTGATGGTCGAGGGTTCGAAACCCGTGCTCGGCATGCTTGGGATCATGTCTGAAAAAGATGCTCCTCGGGTCAATCCATACCATGTGAGGGAAATTGGGTAGATGGTTCAAAGTGATCATTGGGTGTTGCAGGGGGTTGTCTAGGAGAGCACCAACCCTTCAGTAGGTCGTGTCACTCAGAAGAGCATTAAATACTCCAGGGCCTTCAAGTTAAGCCGCTGTTTCTCCTAGAAATAAGTATCTCGAACTTTCGGAGTTTAACCACGTTAAACATAAACTTCACTCACTCACGTGTGTCCGTTGGTAGACCTGCACTCAAATCAACCAGATATTTAAAAAACATTTCAGACTCCAGAAGGTTAGCAAAGAAACCTATAGATGGCATATATTTATTGACGATATTGCGGAAGGTCTTGACTGTTCCGTTATCAATCAAAAAATATCACATTTACTCATGCAACTTCCTTGATGACACTTGAATTATTGATGAAAGTTACATGAAATACTAGGAAACGTGCAATTTTTTGGACTGTCTGAAAGCGAGACGACGATTTATCAAATGTTAAGTTTATCTTAATATGTTACATGAGGTAATAACACGACGTCGTAACAGCGTTATTGCAATGTCGTTTTGTTTAGTCATGTGTCAATTAAGTTGAAATAAAGTTCTTAAAGACCATGCTTACTTATGTAATTCGGATATGTTTAAAACAGTAATTCATTTTTCTACCTTCCTGAATTATTATTTATAGTGACAAGATAGAAAATAAATTTAAAAAGTTATGGAAATCTCAATATAAGTTTTTTAAGTTTAAGGTTTTCACTCGGAAATTAAGGAAATTTATCAACACCGCATTCCTCTTCCGGTGAAGAACCCTGTGTTTATCTTTTTATAGAGCATCAAAAAGAATGGGCTTATCTGCGGGTAGGCTAATCTGCGGGTGAGCTGATCAGCGGGTGGGCTAATCTGCGAATATTTATGGTATGTATATTGATAATGCTTAAATAGCAAAAAGTTGTCCAAGTAACGTGATATGAACGTAATGTGACAGAAGAGTACATCTAAAAGTTGCGTTAAATATAATAAAAAATAGGTTGACACAGTTTTAAAACGCTCCAGGCGTGGGGTGCGAACGAATTTCAAAGTTCTTTCTGTTTAAAGTAACAACCAGTATTACCATTAGAAAAGAAGAGAAATAAAGAAGTTAAGAAATAAATTTCTGTATGCATGACTAAATTTGAAATTAGATAAAAATGAAGATTATTTGCTTCTGTGTTGTTATGTACCACCAAGGCTGTATCATTATATTCCTTTAAATGCACCTAATTACACCTACGTCTGCCATTATGGTTTCTTTAAGGCTACATTTTCAGTAAAAATTATGCTCACTTTTTTTTCGTTTAACTTGGAAAAACGTATTTATAGGGGTAAAATTTTACGGTCAGTCTACGGTCAAACTGCTCATCAATCAATGTGGTTTTTCTGGTTAAGCTCCTGAATATTCAGGTTTATTTTTCAGCCAGAAATCCAAATATTCAAACCATTTTTGTTAAAGATTGACGTATATGTCGAATAGCCATCTTGTTAAAGAAATGGAGTAAGAAACCGTGATATTGCCGGGGTCTAATCTAAGTGACCGTCTCAAAAATTCGCTTAAATTCGCTTAACAATTTTCACCTTAGATGAAGTGTTATTGTAACACGTAAGTGTTACAATAACACTTCATCTGAGGTGAAAATTATTAGAAATGAAGGTATTTTTATGCAAAGTAATCTTAAAACGTACGCTAGTTTCATTTGAAAACTAGTTATGTTTTAGGATTATTTTACATAAAAGGGGGAATTTCTTTCTCATTATTAAAGGGGATTGTCGAATACTTAAAAGGTCTGGAAAAAGGCCTGATTGCATGCCTTCTTACCTCATTTCTTTAACAATTTGTGTAGAACTACACATACACGTTATATTTTATTCTTATGTTCAGTGGCGGATCCAGCCCTAGTCAGAACAACACGAGGAAGAGCTAAAAGTTTTAATTCTTAACAGCCTTATGTATGATGATGGTCTAGGAGACCCATCTTCATACAGAAAGCTATTAGAATTAATCACTTTGAGCATGCTTTGAATCTCCATTTCAGTGCTGTGACTAGGTAAAACTGTGTCCTGAGTCCGCCTTTGATGTTGAAATACTATGAAATATTTTAGTAAATAATCTTTTTTTAGTTTCAGAGAAATCTGAAACTAGTAGTTTCAATTATAGATTTATATATAACTATTTTTATTTTCAACACAAACATAGAGACTATAGATGTGTATATATAAATTTTATTAAAAATATATAAAAAGAAAAAATGTTTTATTATTAAAGTTATATAATAATTACAGTAAATTTAGTATAGCTTTTTCTCTGTCTCAATTATTCTATAAATATGGTAGCAAGAGGTGGTGTAGTGCATATATACCTAGAAGCTTTCTTTATCATTGGTTGTGTGTTGTTGTTGTTGTTAACTTTATATTCAGAATGACAATTCGTAAGGTAAGATATTTTAAAAATAATAATAAAGGGAATGTATCTCCAATTAACCTCTACCAAGGAGTAAACATGGTGTCTCCCCCCCCCCCCCCCCCCCCCCCCACCTAAATCACGGGGGGAGGGGAGGGGTTGGAAAAGGGTTTTTTAGGGGGGAGAAGAAATGTTTTGTGATGAAATAGGGGAGGGGAGCTATATCTGTGGGAGAGAGGGGGTGTTCTTTCATTTCTTGGTACAGTTGAATTGGAAGGTGAGATAACTGTAACTATTTTTCTATAAATTGTTTCATCACTCTCAATATTAGTCATTTTAATGGACATAAACACATATAAAATTCCGACTTACTTCTCTCATAAATCCTGTTTTATGGAGGAACTTCACCGCCACCATTTTGGATCCTCCGGTGCGGCTGATAGGGGTAAATGTTTTGAGACATATTGTAGGGGGGGGGGGGTGGGGCATCTTTTCGTGGGGGGGGGTGATTGTATTTTTAGGGGGGGAGAGGAACCCCCCCCCCCCCCCCCCCCCCCCCCCCCCCACGCCCCCCGAGGAACCCCTTAGACACCATGGGAAAGTATCT
The DNA here is from genome assembly GCA_032352715.1 of Bougainvillia muscus. Classification (NCBI taxonomy): domain Eukaryota; kingdom Metazoa; phylum Cnidaria; class Hydrozoa; order Anthoathecata; family Bougainvilliidae; genus Bougainvillia; species Bougainvillia muscus. Next base: position 1,864 of record JAUCNQ010127302.1, on the reverse strand, counting down.
TCAGTTAACCTCTACCAAGGGGAATATATCTCCAGTTAACCTCTACTAAGGGGAATATATCTCCAGTTAACCTCTACAAAGGGGAATATATCTCCAGCTAACTAAAGGGAATGTATCTCCAGTTAACTTCTACCAAGGAGAATGTATCTCCAGTTAACCTCTACCAAGGGGAAGTATCTCCAGTTAACCTCTACAAAGGGGAATGTATCTCCAGTTAACCTCTGCCAAGAGGGGCATATATCCAGTTAACCTCTGCCAAGAGGGGCATATATCAGTTAACCTCTACCAATGAGAGTATATATCCAGTTAACCAAGGAGAATTTATCTCCAGTTAACCTCTACCAAGGGGAATGTATCTCCAACTAACCTCTAACTAAGATGGACATATATCCAGTTAACCTCCACCAATGAGAGTGTATGTCCAGTTAACCAAGGGGAATGTATCTCCAGTTAACCTCTACCAAGGGGAATGTATCTCCAGTTAACCTCTACCAAGAGGGATATATCTCCAGTTAACCTCTGCCAAGAGGGACATATATCCAGTTAACCTCTACCAATGAGAGTATACATCCAGTTAACCAAGGGGAATGTATCTCCAGTTAACCTCTACCAAGGAGAGTATATCCAGTTAACCTCTACCAAGGGAAATTTATAATTACAAAATTTGTGGACCGTCCCTAACTGCTTTTCAAGAGGTAGTTTTTATAGTTAGTATGTTATTTTATTTTATATTGGCTAATATCCACCTTAAGGTTTCGTCTCAAGATTTTGTTTCGTAAATTGTTACGAATTCTTAGAACAGGAGCTATGACACGGTTTTCAAAGTGGAGGGGCTAATAACAAATGCCCCCCACCATGGTTGGGGGGGGGGGGGCGAATAAAAGTTGGCCCTATTCTGGCCGTTTCTGAAGCTATTTCTGTCGCCTATAACTGTAAGACAACACCTGCTCTCCATATTTCAAACCCATTAGTATTTTTATTCATTACTTAGCAAAAATAGCCCAGCAAAAATAGCCCAAAAATAGCCCAAAAATAGCCCAGCCCCCGGTGTCGTAGCCCCTGTAAAAGAATAGTCATCGTGTTTACAAAATATACACAAACACACTTTATCTCAATGGAATTGATAGGAAATAATTCCCTTATAAACTCGGTATAAAACCAGCTACTTGTAATTTCGTGTTCAAAGGTTTGTGGACGGTCCTTAAAATACAATTCCAACATGTATCAAATATTTAAAAGACTAATGTTCGTGACGTCATGATTTCTTTAATAAATAAATTTTTGGTGTTTGTTTACTTTTTCTTGTTTTTCTGTTTGTTTTTTGTTCTTTTTCTTTTTTATGTCATATATAACACTACTATGTCAATTATGACATCACTATGTAGTGATGTCATAGTGATGTCATAATTATTAGTGTAATATCTAGAGTAGGCAAATGACCATGTAGAAAGATTATACTGAAGGTTTTCATTAAAGGAATAAACTGATGACGATATTGGAAAATGTCGTCACTAAGGATCATTCCTACATCATTTTTTTACATAATTTGATTCTTCAATTTCAATAATTCATGCATAATCTAAATTTTCTATTTCATGTTGCAATTACAACTAGAAAATTAAGTTTTCACTAAAAAAGCAAACAAGCATCTCTATACACCATTGGACAAGGGTTACGTCTTTTTAATTGCAACGTCATTAACTTACAATCAGTTATGTTTTTTGTACTCTACTTGTAGACTAAACATTGTATGGATTTTGTATACAATGAGAGTCTACTCGATCCTGTATTCGGAAGCAGCCATCTGTACGTGTTCTTCAAATTATGTGTTCGGTAAATATTTGAAAAATTCCTACAGAAGTGT
>JAUCNQ010127291.1:0-10115 GCA_032352715.1 Bougainvillia muscus | reverse complement strand
CTTGATCCACAAAGACTCAATATTGTCATCACTCAGGTGGGTTAAAGGGTGACTTTCAAATTTTTCGTTCACATAAATCAAAACACCCCCACCATGTTTATTTCGATCACGTTTATAACAAATGTAGCCATCGATTTTTATTTCGCTGTCAGAGGTGTTGGAGCTGATTTTTGATTCACTGATTGCAAGGACATCAAGTTTTGTTTGATGTACCAGGATTTTTAACTGATCAAGTTTAGAAGACAGACCATCCAAAAAAGAATAAATGTCCCTCCCTTGTATTGTATTAAGCACTCTTAGAGTATAGGTACATGCCACATGCCTGGCTAAATCCTAGATTAAGCTCAATGTTTAACCCACATTTAATCAAATTAGCTATTGTCTAAGATACTTCAAAACACAGTTTTCGAAATAATTTTAAGTGCAAATCTAGAAAACAAGGGCAGCGTCCAATCAATTAAAAAATGGATATAGTGGGGAAACAAGTCTTTCCATCTTGTCAAGCAACTCATTCAGAAGCCAAATGTTTTTTTGACAAAACTTGTATGAACTATGAAAACCCCTGTTTTTACGACTCTCCTCCAGCTTAATAATTGTGGTTACTTGTTGTAATTGTAGTCAGGGGCAGTATATGACTTGTGGCTTTAGGGACTGTCCACAAAATTCGTATAAATTTTCATCACTGAAGAAGTCTTTTTGTGTATACTAAGCATGCACAAAAATACTCTTTCTGTATGAAAATTGATACGAATCTCCATACAAGTTTTGTGGATGGTACCTTAGCAGTTACTGGTAACAAACTGCATCACTTTTATGTTGCAGATCATTTGAGGAAAATTGTTTTCATATGTAGAACTATTTTGGATAAAAGGTACCCTTTCTTCAAGATAATTTAACCCTTGAAATGCATGGTGTTGTAAAATGGTCGCACATACTTAAACAATCCTGCATCATTTGTAGGATTATTAAAGCATGTATGTCCATTTTCTAACACTATGCATTTTTAAAAGGTTATGGGGGAGCTTCCACATGTTGCACCCTTATTAATAAAGGCAAGCTGTACTTCCAAATGTCTGGAAACTTAATATATTCTAGGTGCATATAAATAATGGATGAACATGACAGCACACTTGAAAGAGAACCACCACATGTTCTACGCAGAACAGGTTTATCAATCAACATTGATCCCTGTACACCAAGCCCAGAAATTCTTGATCCACCTGTATTTCCAACTCGCTCTGGATCAAACGTATCGCAGCTGAGTTACACAAGCACAAGTTCTCTCACTGGGAAAAACGACTCTAAGTCTAAAACTTCGCCATTTACGAGAAGAAACTTTTTCTCTAAGGCGAGGGAAAGCAGAGCATCAAGTTTTCAAACATCTTTAGATTATACTGATGATGAAAGCATAACGCATGCAGAATCACACGAAGACATTAGCAATGGAAGGTAATATATATTTGCCTTGATATTTATTCTGGATCACCCACAAAATTTGTATGGATATCAATTTTTATGTAGAAGAAAGTATTGGTGCATACATAAGTATGCACACCTCTTCTGGGATAAAAATAGTACACTTTGCGATACCAATTTTGTGTCTATTTACTTTCATCTTTTTTGTGACAGCTACAGGTTAAGGTATAAAGGTATTAATAAGTCTAATTTCTAACTTAACCCTTTGTGGGTTATACCTGTCCATGCCAACAAGACATAGTTATAGAATGGTAGGATCTGGCATGGACAGGAAAATTCAAAAGATGTACATATGCATTAAGAACGAAAATTTTCGTCGGAAAAAGTTTTGGAAGAAAAACTTCGGCGGAAAAACTTTCGGACAGTTTTTTAAATTTCAGCGAAGAAACTTTCGGACACATAATTTCAAGTGGAAAAACTTTCGGACAAGTTTAAAATCAGTGAATTTCAATTTTGAAGGGAAAAATGTTTAAAAAGAATGTAGAAAACATGCATTTAGTCGCCTTTTTTTAAAATTGAATATTTGTTTGTAAAAAAACTAGGTTAAAAAAACAAAAGAGTTGCATTATCTTGCTATTTATTTGTTTAAATTAGTGGAAATAACATACAACTGATGTTTTAATCCACTTTTTATAGCAATTAAAGCTCTCCTCAATTTTTTTTGAAATAATAGAAAACCAAAATTCTCTGACAGAAAAACTTTCGGCAGACCCAAATTTCTGACGGAAAAATTTTCTGACAAAAAATCCAAAAGTTTTTCCGTCCGAAAGTTTCCGTTCTTAATGTACTCCGAAATAATTGATTTTTGCGAAATTATGTTGTTAGGGGGCCTGTCCACAAAAATTTGTATGGAAATTCGTACCAATTTTCATACAGAAGAGGTGTCATTGTGCATACATTGCATGCCCATTGACTACTTCTTCTGTGATTAAAATGGTACGATTTGTGATAAGAATTTTGTGGACGGTCTCTTATTAAATGATCGTTTATCAACTTTCTTAAATTGAACGTGATTATGGAACAAGATGGGGTTTTTCATACAGAAGGAGTGTTTTTGTACATATTTAGTATGCACAAAAACACTTCTTGTGTGATGAAATTGGTTCGTATTAAGATACAAATTTTGTTGACAGTCTCCAAATTGAATTGACTCAGTTTTATAGTTGTGTGTAATCAGTGGTGTGTATATTATTAATAGATGTGACATCTCCTGCGAAAAAGGGGGTACTACTAAACAGTGCTCTAGAACGCACCACGAGCGCACTCGGAGCTCTTTTGGAGCGCTAACATCATTGTAATATCTAATGACGTCATCATTGCAGGAGCGCACCGAGCGCTTCTCGTACCTAGGGGCTTTTATTTGGTGCGCTCGGGGCTCCGCTCAGAGCGCTCGATATGTCCTAAACAAAGCGTTCCAAAGTGCTTGTAGCGTCCTGGAACGCCGCTCGATGTGCTCTCAGTGCTCACCTCTTTAAAAAACGTTACTGAGATAAAAAAAAATTGATTTCTTCTTCTCAAGTTAGTAAACAAAATCAATTTCAAGGCGATTTCATGAATGTTCATTGAGTCAGACATGCCTAGAACACAAACAAAAATATTCAATTGACATCATTATTTATTGTCTATCTATGTTCTAAGACACAGCGAGTGAGTGCATGAAGTTTATTCCGATAAAATCGATCTATCCCGATCGCAGTATAAAAACATCACAACATAATTAAAAATCGGAATTTTAGTCTTTAACAGAGAGTAGAAGTGTGTAGAACGCGAACTTAAGCATACATTAGCTGAATAACTTCAATTTCACGAGAATTTGCATGTGCAACGCGAACATTGATCAAGGTTAGTGAAATAACTTAGAAAACATAACTATTCGTAAGGTACAACACAAATATTTATCTGCATCGTGAGTATAAGCATGTGTAACGCGAACGTAAGCTGAAGTTAGCGAAGTGCAAGAATTCTGATGTACGACGCGAACATAAGCTAGAGATAGCTGAATAAGTTATTAAACAAAGTATTTTAATCTGTTACGATTGGATTGGAAATAAATTAACAGAGGCGGATCCAGCCCTAGTTAGAGCATCGAGATGGAGCACAATTAGTTTTATTTCTTAATAACTTTATGTATGGCGATGGAGGTCCATCGTCATATTTTTATTTTTTTTATTTAAAATTTATTTAAAATTTATTTAAAATTTATTTAATGTCGATTAAAAACTAATCACAAAATGTAAAAAGAAAGTATAAAATATAAAATTATTAGGTATATAAAAGATAGCCAGTAGGCTAATTTAAATCGACTATTGTCAAAAGATTACGTTAGTTTAGATACAAACTGTTCCAACGAGGGAGCAGCTTTTATCTCTTTTGGGAGACAGTCCCACAACTGAGCACCAATATAAAACACTGTTTGAAGGCCATGTCGCACTGTGGAAACATGGGTTCGTAGTGCGGAAACGCCTGTCCTGGTGTTATATGGTTTTTCTTTGAAACTGAAAACATTTTGCATGTAGGGAGGATTTAAGCAATGATATGTCTTAAAAACTTCATAAAGTAAGTGAAATTAATGACTTTGATTCTCTTTTATTGCATTGGTATTTAAAGCATGTTCTGAGTCCGCCTCTGATTAATGACATAAATTGGATGATAAAGACGTTACATTTAATATCTCCAACGGTTTTCACCCTATAGGACTTCGAACATTCTCAGATAAAAAGTTTTTAAAACATTTCCTGAATTTAAAAACTATTCTAGACGTTTGACGAGAAGAGCAGAATCGTGACGTTCGATATTTAGAAAAAAATATGAATGAAGTTTGTTATTAAAATTCCGTTTGATAATGTCACGTTGTTAAAATAGCTACAAATCGGGAACATATCCTTGCTTATATAATTCTTTTTATTTGGTTAAGATTTACTTTCCATCGAAGTAACTGAAATCTAGAAGTCGTAATTAGAGGATGGAGCGCTTAGAACGCTGACAAGAAGAACGATCAGAGCGCCTCGAGCGCCACTCGGAACTCTTGTTAAATCATAATATAAGGGACACGCGGAGCGCGTCAGGAACGCACCAGGGGTGCACCAGAAGCGCTCTGAGCTCATTTTATCATGGCAAGTATCCCCTTTTTTGCAGGAGATGTCACAGATATACAACTTAAAGTTTCCTCAACTAATTATTTTTTTTAACAATTTCCATTTAACATAACATTTTCTGCATGCGTGATGATTTTGAACCCCTGTAAAACTGTCAATAAACAGCGGCTAAAACTGTCAGTAAAAACTATTGCCTAATATATTGGAAAATAATTTTGATATTTTAATTCTACAACTCTTAGTTACTACGAATTTTAAGGTCATCTCCAACTGAAATATGGTTAGGGACCACCCTCAAAATTGAAGTGTCTTTATGCGTACTTAGTTTGCACCTAGACACTCCTGTATGAAAATTGATGCTAATTTCCATTCAAATTTTATGGACGATCCCTTAAACTCCAAATGAAAAACGATGACTCGCTCACGCCTCCATACACGTGTCACTTAGTTGATGTGCACTGTTAATTGCTTGTCTTAAAAATACAGGCAAACAATTATATCACTTTCTTTTAGTGACAGGGAGTTTCACACTAACATTTTCAAGATTTACTTAGTAAAAAATAATCTAAATTGGGCATGTTTAAGCAAACGATATAAGTGTGAACACAATTTTACTCAAACTTACTCTATCCAAATCTATTCAAAATGTATCTATTATAAAATAATACTAAGTGATTAAAGTACGCCATAAAGCATGGTTGAGGACATCCTTAATTTTTGCTTGTTAAAAATATTAAAACAAAAGAAGAGTTTAAAAAGTTTAAAAAACCCAACTATTTTCTACTTGGAAACTTATAAGGGATCATCCTCAACATTCGTATGGAAATTTTTATCAATTTTTATCCAGAACTGCAGGCCTGGCAATGTAGCACGTGCGATCGCACGCCTACGCGCCCACACAAGCGCAAATTATTTTACGCGTGTGGTCTACCACACGTGCAAAATATTAATGTCGCACGTGCGAATATCTTGCTAAAGCTTTCATAGAAGGTGAACAGATGTTGTTACAAAGCATCAGGTTAGTTTCTTAATACATACTAACCTTTTTCCTATTAAAGCTGGAATTTCATATATTCTGTTATGTAGTATTGCTGATTTTTTCTATTCGGTAAAGATCAATCTATTAATAATGCAAACTTTGAGCATGCACAATCATTTGCAATGAGATAAATAACTATTAGTTTCAGAACAATAGAGCCACCATAAGAGCAGTTGGATTTCTTTACTTCTATTATATGTAAACATGATGTATGTAAACATGATGTATGTAAACATGAAGTTTGTTTAATTGGATGAATTCGTAGTCATCAAACTATGATTGGTTTATGATGACGTTGCGGTGTTTCGTATAGACGATATCAATAAGCCCACACTGTCTGAGAATTGTTCATTGCGTTCTTCGAACTTCGGCGAGAGCGGTCGCACCAGTGTTTTCTACACTGACCTAGTTTATAGATTTATAATTTCATGAATTCTGCAAATAAAACCGCTAAAATTATGCCATCATGGTAATAGTGATAAAGTGAACGTTCGCGGCAAGTTTTATGATTAAACTTAATTGGCTTGTAAGTTATTAGTTGGAGATATTATTAAGAGCGTAAAAAAGCCCCAGGTTTTAATAAAGTTTATTTTCCTCAGGAGAAGAGCTGTTTTGCTTATTTGAGATGTCATTCTTTTACATTCTCTATGTATTTACTATAACCTTTTCTGTTCTGTGAATCAAACTGAACATTAGTCTCCTCAAATAATTAATCTTTAGAGGATTTTTATTGGATGTGCAGCCATCCATTTTTACTCTATCAGGAGTCTAAGACACACTGAACTGGATAACTTGTTGCCTTAGTATCAACTATAGTCATTTCTTATGATCTAATTAGATGGAGTTATTATAACTTAAAAAGGTGTCCTAACATATAATTTGGTCTGTAACAGTGCCGTATGCGAATTGAATCAGTTCAGTTCAGTACAATTTTCTTTGTTTTAATTCAAACTTAGTTGGCTTTGTAACAATACGAGGGTTCAGTGTTCAGTATTTGTGAGATATTGTGTTGTTTTGTTAATTTATTTATGTTGTGATATTAGTTAATTTAATAAATTTCATCTTGAAATCTCTAAACAGCACCTTCCGAGTTTATATCCATCTATTGCTATCAATGACCGTCCTGTGTAATAAAAACACTTCAAAAACCATAATAAAATAAAAAATAGAGTCAATAGGAAACAAAAAACTTATGTTAGTAACAAAGCCACAGGACACATGGTGGATAGGCAACGAAGTAAAAAGTTCAGATATGACCACCGATCTGTCTAAATTATAGATCTATCCCGTTTGGAAGATTCTTGGGTTCCTGTTTGTTTTTCTAGATTTCTTTATCCTTTTCTCGTTCTTGTATATTTGAACTTTTTCTTGTATATAATTTTTTTTATTTATGCCTTACCTTTCTACAGTCAGAATACAGTTAACAAGGTCTTATCAAGAATAAGAGGGCAGCGCCAGATCAGTAATATTTACGTAAAATAAAAAAGAGCTTTTAGCACAAAAGGGTTGTAAACAGTCTAGAACAACTAATGATGATGATGATGATGTAAAATACCTAAAATTGGCAGGCACTTATGATTTAATGCCTGAACGATGTTTTGTGACATTGTCTTGAGGATTATCTGGATCAGACACAATAATTATGTGCCATTCATAAAAATACCAACAACGAGCTTTGACCACCATAACGGCACATTATTCAATTATCTGTTACGTGACTTGGATTTCAGTGAAATTATATTTTAAAAACTTAATTGCTTTGAAAAAGTTCAAGGTAGGTTGTGATAAGAATGTTAAGCAACTGAAGTTAATATAAATTTTCAATTTTGCAGTTCTTTTACTAAAGTAAAATATTTTCAATTTAAAATGACATCATTATTTTCGTTAAAAAACCATGAAAACGGTGAAATCATATTTCCTCAAATAATTATTTTTTAACAAAAAATAATTGTTTGAGGAAACATAATATCACCCTTATTAAGCCCAAACTTTCTGGTGCTTAGCTATGTAAAATTACAGTACAGTCATAATCCTTTTCCTCGGAAACACAAATTTACGCGTTTTTCAAAAATCATACCGAATGTTTTTCTTTGACATCATATTAAAACACATTTTCCATGGACTTTGTTTGGGCAGGGATCATGTCCGAACCATTTTATGTCTTATTAATCCCTTCTTCCAAATAAAAATTCTTTTAAGAACTCTTTCGAACTGAAGATGTATAAGTTTAAGCAAGCATAGTTTAATATTTAAAATAAGTTCAAGAGGAAACGATTCATACGTAAAAATCAACTAAAAAATTACAAAAGTGTGCCTTACAACTCACAATTAATTACTACCCTAATAATATAAGGGCGATGGGCCCTTATCTGGAATATTTCAGACTTTTTCAGATTTTTCCCTTTGATAAAGGTGCAACACGGGCGCATGCGCCCTTTTTCAACCCTACTTTTAAAAATTGGAAAATAAGAGCATAAAACAAGCGATTTCTCCTGATTTTTTAGTATGCTATGATCTATATAGCCCATCAATGTTTATAACCGATAGATGATGTTTTAAACGACATACCGTTATCCTATCAAATGTCTTTATTTCGAGCCAATTTAAAATGTTAAGCATTTAAGAGTTGTTTGTCGGTAACAATGATTTTAGCTTGAGGTGCCTTTAACACTTTGACATAGTTTTAGGATCAAAGAACTTAAAGATTTGATGTTCTAAACGTTTTCACATTGTCAACATTTTCTGCTAATCGTAAATTATGCATTTTAGCTAACCTCTTTCACGAGACAAAAAAACTTAACACACAAATATCTTGAGAACTGAATAAACTTATTAATAACCTAAATTTATTTTTACAGACGTTAGCATTTTATTCATACTGAAAGAAATTTAGTGTTATCAAGTTTTGAGCCCATAATTTTTTTCAATCTGTTAGATTCAGAAAATAAATCGAAAGGGCTTTCATATAATAAGTTATTAATTTTCCCTCTAATTCATTTCCTGTCATCTGTGATGATGTCATTTAGGTATGGCATTGCATGTTTTAAATTTAATAAGGGACCTTCCATAAAATTCATATCGTAATACGAACCATCTTCGTCACAGAAGAAGTGTTTTTGTTAGTATGCACATAAACACTCCTGTATGAAAATACGAAAATACAATACGGATTTTGTGGATGGTCGATAACGTTAGCACGTTGTTTCTAATATTAATTACCTATAAGTTCAAAGCCTGTTTAATTATTGGTTTGTAAAATATCGTAAAATAGTAGTGTTTTTACTTTATAAGAGATTCCCTTCGGAGTTTCTAACCAATTGAGACCAAAAGTTCTTATCCCAAGACCACATTAACCCGAAATTTTAAAAATTCCTTGAAAGTATTTGTAAAAGGACATCAGGAAACTACCTTAACGTTTTATTTTCATAGCTGTTTATACAATAAAAAAAGTATGATGGACTACATTTGCATTATATTTTCTGTTTCACAACCTCTTATTTGCGACATGGACAGGAATTTGAAAAAATATAATAATGAACATTTAAAGATCTGCTAGGTTAAATGATGCCTACAGTTGTGGTTTAACATTACTCAAATGAAGGGCTGTATGACTAGTGGTAAACATTGATATACTCTGGAGAAAATTGTCTGGCGTATCATGTTGGCATCTTTGTATTTCTTCGGTCAAATTAATCAATTTACTGAACACTATGTAAATAACATGTTCTAAAAATAGTTGTTTAAAGCAGGGACTTATCTAGAATAAGAGGGCAGCAGCTTATCAGGTGAATAAGGGCAACAGGGTCGGATCCAGGACTAGGCAAACACCTACGAAGAAGTGTAAAACGATTAAAATTTCTTTGAAATTTTAATCGTTTTACACTTCTTCGTAGGTACTTCGTAGGTACTATTTTCAAGCTCTGGATCCGCCACTGGGCAATATTTATGTATAAGAGCCCTGGACAATACCCAATTTTGTTTGAGGGCACCTTTACTATGATAATTGAATAGGGCAGCGTCAGAATGGCTGATGCTTAAAAGTCATGCATTAGTATCTGTGAAGGTAGATCTGTAACAGTAACAACCGTTCACACCATCTAAGGGTCCACAAAATTCGTATCTTCATACTTAGTATGCACAAAAACACTCCTGTATGAAAATTGATACGAATTTCAATATGAATTTTGTGGACACCATCCATCTTATAACGTAAAATGAAACCCAATATAAAATATTCAGTTTTCAAATTGTTTTAAGATTAAATATGGAAAGCTAATGTTGTGGTCACACTTTCTATTAATAGTTTATTCTTTTGGTTTTAATATTATGGAATATTTATTATTTAGCAGTATGGAAAATTTCAAATGAATTTTTTAAATGTGGAACAGAAAATAAAATTAGTTAGTAAATGTTAAATGTATAATTTTCTTAGGGACCGTCTCAAAAATTCGCTTCAAATTCGCTTCAAATTCGCTTCAAATTCGCTTAGCAATTCGCTTCATTTT
>JAUCNQ010127280.1:0-10115 GCA_032352715.1 Bougainvillia muscus | reverse complement strand
TTTTTTCAAATTTATCAAGCGCAAGATGCCTATAAATAGGATTATTTTAAGCTAATAAAGACACTCATATGCTTAAAATAGCCAAAGATTCAGGGCTCTGCCCCGGATCCCGCTTGGGGGGAGGGGGGGGGGAGGGCTTACGGCGCCCCCCAAGACCCCCAACCGTAAAGGCGCCTGGCAAGCCAGGCAGATTTTCGCTTCGCGAAAATACTTAATAATCTCATCTGATTTTCGACTAAGGAGTTTTTTACTCTGGATCCGCCCCTGTCTTCATTCGCGTCTATCAAATTAAATCAAAGAGCGAAGAGGCTCTGGGGGCGAGGTTTCAGTATACACGAAACTACATACTTCAATTAAGAAGACTGTAATTACTCTCTAGATGAAACAGAGAGACTTCCTGCATGAAAGATGGATTCAAACCCATACTGAACTTGAACTCCTCTCTTTACAAAATCTCACGGAAAAAATGCATGTGTGCAGAAGGCATTTCAGGAACACTAGAGGATATATTAACTATTGATGATCCTCTTTCAAAGATATGCAATTCTTGAAACTAAAATTGGCAATTAGCTTGTTTCTCTGGAGGCAGATAAAACGAAATACGTTCAAGAGATTTGAGTTAGCAGTTGGCACTTTTACACAGTTTATTCACGTGCTCTAAAAATGACAAGTTTTTATCAAAAGTTACACAAAGAATTTTCACAGACTCGGATTCATGAAGCTGTTCACCATTGATGGAAACGTTAAGCCTTGAGTTGTTACCAAGTATGAATAACTTGCATTTTTCAGCATTTTTGTAGGCCATTATCAGAAAATCTTTCAGAGATAAGACGCATGCCACATTCAAGACGCTAATTGAGGACAGAGTTGGATTGTCTGCAGAGTTAATACCCTTGTAAAATGTTCTGGTATGTAGGCTGTGTTGTCTAAGTTGTGAAGGCTCAACAGAGGATTATTTACGAAGTAGCAGTAGTCCAATAACGGGCACAAGTTTTAGCAAAGACGTATAAGCGAAACGCTTATACGTCCTTAGTTTTAAGGCATTTTTAAAGTTTCCACCGATGTAATTGCTCCAAATTCGTCTTTCTATTCTGCAGTAAAGTCTGAACACCACCTATTTTTATAAAAACACCGGACTACCAGCCAGTGTCAGATCCTAGAGTAGTTAAACACCTGCGAAAAAGTGTAAAGATTTTACCCTACTTCGTAGGTACTTGCCTACTATTTTCAAGCTTCCAGATTGGACTATGTCAATGTTCTAGAATAGCTACAAATTCTTGTCTATATTCTACAAATGCAGTGGACCAGCACTGTTTGAAATAGCTCCCTCTTGCAATTTTCCGAAATCAATGCGTTAGAATAAGGCGAAAATAGTTCCACTGAGTTGCACCATAGAGCTAGACTATCGTTCTATTTCCTCTTCGCTTCTTTGTCCCTTAAGAAGCAGCCAACCAGACGTGTTCGTCAAATAGGTGTTCTACTTTGCCAGTATTGATTTTTTTCTTTACAATCATATCTGTACTGCATTTTCTGCAGAATAGATCAAATTGACAGGAGCATTAATTTGTTTTTGATGAACATATCATTTCCCAGGAGAGATCTATATATTTGACAAACAGATCATTTTCCCAGGAAATTGACGAACAACTTTGTTTGACGAAAAGATAATTTTCCTAGGAGAGAAGAACATATCAAGTTTTCCCAGCTGGTAGAACTATTGAATTGACGAACACATCTGAATTCATAGAAAAAATTATAATTCTATGACGAACAGATCAATTACATAGCAGGATGATTATTTTCTGTGAAATTGACGAACACGTGCAATTTCACAGGAGAAAAGTGCCTGTCGAACACTATTTTTGACGAACAGATACCACTAGCTGCTTCCGTTACTTCTCATCATGCGGATATGAATGTAAATATACGTAGTCAAAACGTAACTTTATTAAATTTTATTAGTTTTCTGGTGCTCTCTATAACTCAGGGGTATGTTATAAATCACCCGTAGGCAAACACCTGCGAAAAAGTGTAAAATTATTACTTAATGGTTTTACACTTCTTCGCAGGCACTAGCCTACTATTTTCAGCTTGTGGATCTGACTCTGAATCGTGCATATATATATCTCTGTTCGAAGCATATAGTCAATGAAACTTGTCAGAATAATACATAAAAAATATCTTTATATGAGTAAGTATATGATTGACCATAATGTCATTTTGAATTAAAACCAAATTATTGTTTATAATGTTTTATCTCAAACATTCATTTCATAAATCCACTTCAATATCATCTAAGAAGAAGTGTATTTGTGCATACTACGTATGCACAAAAACACTTGTTTTTAGATGAAAATAACAGAAATTATGAAACGAAATTTAAAAAAAGCTACTTTGTAACAGCTACTATGATGATTAAAATCAGTAAAAATAGATTTAGAACATGTATTCATTTCTATGATGTATTGAAACAGTACTCCTTTATGTCCTAAATAACCTATAATATTCAAATAAAACGGTATTATTATTTATAGTATCTTATTTCACAAACTCATCTCGTAACTTGCTTCATTTCCAACTAGGGAAGAGTGTATGTATGTATACGTAGTATATGCAGTGACTGGGTCAGAAAATATTTTAATTTAGTGAGCAGTGGCGGATCCAGCCCTAGTCAGAACAGCACGATGAAGAACAAAACGTTTTAATTCTTAATAGTTTTTGTATGATAATGGGTCTTTAAAGAGTTTGAGCATGCTTTCAATCTCCATTCTATTGCTTTGACTAGGTAAAAGCATGTTCTGAGTCCGCCTCTGGTGAGTGCAGTACAATGAAGACTCAAAGTCATACATAGTTACTTGCTTTATGTATGATGCTGGGTCTATGATGGGTCTGCTGGCTGATGATGGGTCATCATTATTCATTGGAGCTATTAGGAATTAAAACTTTTTCTCTCCATCGCGATGCTCTGACTAGGGATGGATCCACCAATGGTACGCACAAATACACTTATTTGTAGGTGGAAATAACAATATGAAACAATATTTTAAAACATCTCCATGATAATAGCTACCATGCTGATTAAAATCAGTAAAAATAAATTTGGTACATATATTGAAGCATTACTTCTTTTCGTTGCACAATTCGGTCCCATATAATTATCAGTACATTTACACACATAAGCATTTTTTAAATTGGTACATGTGCCTAAATTTTTACACGGCGCCTGTTCACAGTGATTGATAACTTGATCACATTTTTTTCCTTTCCATCCGATTTGACATGTACAATTATAACCGTTACCTTGTTGATTACATTGTGTGGCATTTTCACATGGGTTATCTTTGCATGTGATGTTTAATTCACAAAAATATCCTTTGAAATCTTGAGGACAATGACATTTATATCCTGTTGATGATTGGGTACAATTTCCATCATTCATACATCTTGATTTACTACAATCACCTATTCTTGTATCACACTTTTTCCCTGTAAACATCGAATTGCAAACACAATAACCACCCATCTTTGTTTGTGCACAAGTGCCATTGTTACAAGTTATGTTTTTACAATAGTCAATCGTATCCTCACAGTGTCTACCTTCAAAGCCAGTGGGACAATTACATTGATATCCGTTGTATGTTTCATTACGTACAACAACACATTCTGCCTCGTTGAAGCAAGGTTTTCCATCACAATAATTAATACGTTCAGAACAATTTTTTCCAGTATAGTCACTTTGACAATCGCAGTTATATTTACTTTTGGCCATATTTTTAATAGAACAAGTACCAAATATACAAGGATTTGGACTACAAGATTCATTAAAACATTTGGTATCCAATTTTAATCCTTGTAAATGATATGTTATATTTCTGACCAAGCATTCTCCATATACTGAACTCCCTGGTGTCATATATTGAATCCAAGATTTCATTTCACATGAACATTCTAAAGGATTTTCCTCAAGAAAAACAGTCTGTCCAAATCTAAAATCTGTTCGAAAGTTCAAAAAAACATCAGTTAAATTATTTTTATTAGCAGCCAGACGTTGTAAATTACCATAATATTTGCGTAATTGTAACGAAATTAATCTATTTTCATGAATAACGAAATTTTCTAGGTAGTATCTACCGTTCGATGATAGCATGTCATCGTTGAAATATTCAAGTTGATTTCCATAGAGCGATAGATATTTTATTTTATCCAGATAGCTAAAGGAGTTATTGACCAATCCACCCGAGTGTGAACTGAACTTATTTGAAATTTTATTTTTCTCTAGTACAAGATTTTCAAGATTTCGAAAGATATCATTTTGAAAAACAGTACTAACATCTTTGATGTTGTTTGATTCTAATCGGAATTGCTTTAAAGTTGTTATCTTTGGAAAGACTGGGACTTTATCAAGATTCATCTGTGGCATCAATAGATCTTTTAACTTTGGAAGGTCATATAATTCTATTTTATCAAGTGACATATAATTCAATCCCATTTCCAATCTCAAAAAACCCTTAAGTCCATGTAAGGAAAGAGATTGCATGTTGGTTTTCTGAATGTGTAGCTCCTCTAAAGATTTTAATACATTAAAACTATCTTTTGGAAATTTTGATAAACCGATTCCATTTAGATCCAAATACTTTAATTGTAAATGGCTCTGTAAAGAAAAGTTCTGAATATCTATATTTGTGTATGCAAGACTGACATGCCTTATATAGGATGGAAATATAATCTGACCAACTGTTTGTAAGTTAGTATACGAGTAAGAAACTCTTCTAAGTGTTGGTATTTGGTGAAGATATTCAAAGTTGCCATGATATTCTAATGCTGAAAATATAGACAGCATGTTCATGCTTACATTCAGAAAAGCGTTTTTATCAATGAAGCTAACGTTGCTTCCAGTTATGTCAAGATAATCAATACTTGGCAGCTTATCAAATGCACCAGATTGTATAGTCAAATTGTTAACTTTCTCAATAGACATTTGTTGAAGAGTTTTTAGGTTTTCAAAAGCACCAGATTCAATAGTTAAATCATCTCCAATACGAATTTTAATGGTTGTCAGTCCTGTAACATCTGAAAATGATCCATTCTTTATTTTCTTCAAAGAAGGAAACTTTACTTCTATTTCAATAAGACTACCATGAAAAATGGGCATTTCTGTGAGGCTAGTATCTTCACAAACAGCTTTGTGGGGTGTACATTTACACGATAATGGACAAGAAACGTCAAAAACTTCACAACCAATCAAGGTGACATGAAATACAACAAAAATAATGCTGAATATCTGAGTCTTCTCCATAATTTCTTAATAATTTGACGAGCACTCTAAAAGGAAACAAAAGCATAAATCACTGTTTTCCTTTAACCCTATTAACCCTGGGACTATTTGGGGCTGCTTATCCCTGGGGGAAGGGGGCAGGGGTGTTTGCAATGAAACTTGGCACGATTATAGACCATCACCAAATAAACATTTTTGTCAAATAATTTTTGTCCTGACGTCAGCATTTTTTTGATGACGCCACTAAAAGTGGCGATACCTGCAAAAAATGTCGTTTTCGTATATTACTTTATTCTGGTCTTTTGCTTATGTCAGCAGTTTTTTTCAAGAAATTTTCTACTTTTTTTTCAAAACATTTCCACCCAGTCCAAAAATGGGCGTTAACATGGCCAAAAGCAACGCCCTTACTCAAAAATGTTTTCGTTAATTAACAAGAAACAACACTCCCCGCCAGGGTTAATAGGTTTAAGTATTTTACCAAACAACCTGAAGAAATCTGGAGTTTTACATCACAGATTTTAGCAGGCTGTTTGATAAACTCGTTAAAGGATAACATAACCTTATATGCAGTGACGGCATGTTTTTACCAACTAATATGCAGATATTACACTGCACAAAAAGTTATATTATCCTTTAACGAACCTGCCGAAATGTGTAGTTTTATCCAGATTTCTACGTGCTGTAGCTATGATAAAATCTTTCAGGCAAAACACTATTTTCTAAGCAGTGTAATCATTATTCTAAGCAGTGTAATCATTATTTACGCAGTTCAGAGGCGGACTCAGAACATGCTTTTACCTAGTCAAAGCAATAGAATGGAGATTGAAAGCAGGCTCAAACTCATTAATTTTTAATTGCTTTTCTATGATAATGTGTAAAAAGCAAAGGTGTTGCAAGCGTCTCTGGTTGGGATGCTGATGATTGGCGACGTGCAATGGAAAGCAAAATCTTCGGAACAAGCGCAGTAGACTTAAGAAAATCAATTGCCAGATTTACAAGACTTTAATGTACTCTGCAGATTACTGACCCAGATAGCCTCGAAGCCTTCCTAGCCTGTAGGTTGATTCCTTTAGATAAGAACCCTGGGTTGAGACCTATAGGAATTGGTGAAGTAATCAGACGGATAATCGGGAAAGCTGTTATGTTATGTCTTAGAAATGATATCATTGATGCGAATGGAAACTTACAACTATGTGCAGGTGTTAGATCCGGATGTGAAATTGCTGTCCATGCAACTGTAGATATGTTCGAGGATGAGGAAAATCATGGCATGCTACAAATAGACGCTTCAAATGCATTCAATTCCATTAACAGAGCTGTGACGCTGCACAACATGTCAATATTATGCCCTGAATTTTCATCCTACCTTTATAATTGTTATCAAGCACCCGCTAGATTGTTTATTTCCGGTGGTAAAGAAATCAGATCACACGAAGGTACAACACAAGGTGACCCTGTTGCCATGGGGATGTATGCCATTGGAATTCTACCTCTTCTACATCTAGATATCCCTCATGCAAAAGGAACAAAACGTGTAGCATTTGCCGACGATTTTACCGGAGTCGGAAAAATAAAACCACTCCGATCATGGTGGGATGGCATCTCTGGACATGGTCCAAATATGGGTTATTCTCCGAACAGCATCAAAACTGTGCTAATTGTTAACGAAGCATATCTAAACGAAGCCATTGAGATATTTGCTGGGACTGGAATTCAAATAACAACATATGGAAATCGCCATCAGGGAGCTATCGTAGGCAGTGATGAGTATAAACAACAATATGAATCAAGAGCAGTAAAAAAATGGATTAAAGAAATCGAAGTTTTATTTCAAATTGCAGAAGCTTATCCTCATTGTGCATACACTGCATTTGTATTTGGATATCAGCACAAGTTTACTACCTAATGCGAACTGTACGAACCTGATATATCGATCAATCTTGAACCTCTGGAGCAAACCATTAGAAACAAATTCCTACCAGCAGTTTTAAATGATTACGTCGGTAACGATCAAGAGAGAAAGCTATATGCACTTCCAATAAAATTTGGAGGCTTAGCTATTTACTATCCCTGTGAAAAATGTGATGTGGAATGCACAAACTCAAGATCAGCTACGCAAATAATCAGGAAAACAACAATGACAGTACAGTAGACATCGAGCAACGTAAATATAATTCTGCCATTAAGACTGAAAAGAACAAGATGAATGATGCAAAACTGAAGGAAATTCAATCGCAAATAACTGATAGAATAACAACAAGAACAATTGAAGCAAGTTTAGAACTAGGAGCATCAAGCTGGTTGACCACTCTACCAATCAAAAAGTATGGTTTCCTCCTTGATAAACAATCTTTCTGGGACGGTATTTACATACGGTATAACATCCCGTTGAAACGTTTACCATCGACATGCGTATTTGGTGCTCCTTTCAAGATTGAACATGCTCTGTCATGTCCAAAAGGTGGATTTATATGCATTCGACATAATGAATTAAGAGATTTTACCGCCGAATTATTAACAGACCGTTTTAAAGACGTAAAAACAGAACCAGTCTTGCAAGAAATAACTGTGAAAGCTTACCACCATCTTCAATTCAAACAGATGATGCACTAGTTGATGTTGCTGCACGAGGTTTCTGGGTAAAGGGACAAGTAGCGTACTTTGATGTTAGGGTGTTTAACCCTACAGCTAAAGTCTACTTATCCAAGTCCCTCACATCAGCACATCGAACAAATGAACAGATGAAGAAGAGATACTATAACAACCGAGTAAATCGAGTCGACCAAGGAAGCTTCACACCATTAATTTTTACTTTTGCTTTGGTGGAATGTCTCTAGAGTGTTCTACCTTTTACAACAGATTGGCTGAAATTGTATCTGAAAATAGAGACGAACCAATTGCAAAAGTAAAAAACTGGTTGTGATGTCGCATAAATTTTAGTTTACTGAGATGCCAACTGCTATGTATAAGAGGATCAAGAAGTGCGAAACATCTATTCGACGATAATGATAAATGATAAGTAAATCGTGTGTTATTACTTATATTGCTAACTGGTTTTTTCTATCATCTTATTGTGATTGGGAAGATAAAATTTGTATTTTTTGCAGGCTGCACCCGCCTGCTTAGAAGTGGTAAAGATCCCAAGGGATAAAATTAAATTTTACATATAAAAAAATAAAACCAAAAAATACAAAGTAACTGTTTTCCGAGGGCAATACGGGAAAATATTGACTGACGTGAAAGTATTGCCCGAGCTTGCGATAGGGCAATACGTGACGGAGGTCAATATTTTCCGTATTGCCCGGGGTGACAGTTAGTATATGGATTATTACCCGGATCATACTTTCACCATTATTCACAAAAATCAGGCTTGACTTCCTTGTCTCACCAAAAACAATGTCTTGCTATATTTCCCACCATGTTCTATAGCTAGCTATCAAAGTATCCACTGAACATTCTTATCAACATGCTTCCTTGCCGTTGCTAATATAACAACAAATGATCCTTTTCAAGGAACTTACGTAAACATTTGTACAAATAATATCCATTTCTCTGAGCAAACCTCCTCTAAATCACACAGGCAGTGAAAGAGATGAGATAAAAAGGCTCCCTAAATCGGATGTTGTTGTTAAAAAAAAATATTTTCGAACGTTCGAAACATACCTATACGCTGATAAACTACGTTTTATAAAACCAGGGATGTTAGGAGAAAACAGGATTTGTTCAACGTTTTATCCAGGTAATAATCCCACTACAAACGGATTCATTCAGGCAATAAAGAAAATATTGAACTCCTCCGTTACCATTATGGTTGCTATAACGATTCAGCGGGCTGTATCGCTCTTTATTGGCTGGCGGTCAATACGAACTGGTTAATACGGGAATTCTAGACATCCCATTGGCTAAGAACACCTTACCTGCGGTCCAATATTATACGATATTGCCCGTCGTCAAGATAAAATAAGGTCCACATCTCACTACCCAGGCTTTCGCGTAGCCAAACAGCAAAGAAACCATTGCAAATAAAATAGTAGAAAAGTAAATAAGGCCTTAAACTTTTAAAAAAAAATTGCACTGCAACGTTCAAGACGGGGGTCAAAACATTGACGTTTTTTATCTGAATTTTCTATTTTTGATTACCAATACACCACTTATGAAATGAAAAAGAGAACCTTTTTCTTTAACAATAATCAGCGCTTTTCTTTGGTAAGAACTAGGAGGATATGAATTCTATGATCGTGTAATATCTAAATTAATTGACTTGAAATGGAGCATGGAGCTTTTTCTGAGCAATAACCAGGCAATAAATACAATATTAACTGTTTTGTCTTCTCTTTACCGAAAATATTGCCCTCGGTCACCTGTATTGACCTCGCAATCTCGGTCCAATACAGATGACCTCGGGCAATATTTTCTGGTAAAGACGCGACAAAACATTTAATATTGTATAAGTAATAACCTGTCATACGGCGAATTTCAGCCACTCAAAAGGCTTATCAGGTTCATCGCCCTACAATCTGGGTAATGATGCTTAAAATAAGTATATTTGACACTAAAAGTAAGTACTGTATGATCAACAGTAACCTACTTTCAGCCTCTAGTGAACAAGCTTAAAAATATAGTTTAGACTTCTATCTGCTTTGAAACGCCAGGAATATTTTTCCTCGACAAGTCGCGATTTAGTAAATGTTAAAGAAAATATGTGGAATAGCAGTTGTGCACGTGTTACTTAATCTCGGTGAGTTGTCAGAATGTTAGAATAGAATATTCTTTTAAAGACATGTCTTGTAGCACGGTAAATAATCAATAATTAATAATAAACTTTTATTTCGGCTGACGT
>JAUCNQ010127269.1:0-10117 GCA_032352715.1 Bougainvillia muscus | reverse complement strand
CACAATCCTGCAGTTTTTACTGCAGGATTGTGTTAGTGAGTGTGACCGTTTGTGGACACTGTGCAAAAAAGGGTTAAATGCTTGTGTAAATAAAATGGTCCCACAAACGTGAACAATCCTGTAGGAATGTCCAGGTATGTGTGACCATTTGATGGACATAAAGGGTTAACAAAGTAGGTTATATTAACTTAATGTATTTAGGGCGTCTTCTAGAAATATTAGGGAGTTAACGTCTAGTCTAATCTACGACGGTAACGCTGTATTTACCTTTGTGCATATACATCTTCGTTGTCGTCGCAGATTAGACTGTGCGTAAACTCCATATTACATGAAAACTAAGGGGAATTAATTGTATACAATTTGTTCAGTACTTCATTTATGATGTTGATCTTTCTAAGCAGAAGCTTAGTAAGGATATTCAAGGAATAAAAAAAGTGTTTCTAATGTTTTTTTAAATCTAAAAATTGTACTCATTAAAAGCCTGATTGTTCAAAGACTTATCAAAAAAGTTCAAAAAAAAGTTTAAAACTTCATAATAGAGGGTTTACGCACAGCCTGATCTAGGACGGTAACGCCGTATTTACCTTTGTGTAATAAGGCTACATGCATTCCATATTGTAAGATAGAACGCAAGTATCCCATATTCACAAAGGTGAAATATTCGTTGTCGTCGTAGACTGTTGTCATTGGACTGTGCATAAACTCCCTAATAAGAATCTAACAACATCAACTAGTTCATTTTGTATTTATCTAAGAAATATTGGGAATGAGGTTATTACCAAGTAAGTAGAATTTTATATATATTTGTATATTTTTATTTTTTAAATGCTATTTTATCTTTCTTCATTTGCGAATTAGCACCATAAATTTGCTTTAATTCGCTTCACAAATTATGCACAATAACACTTCATCTGAGATGGGTTTTTTTATGTTAACTTATTCAATGCCGCAAGCCGCTGTGATAACGAATTATTGAACAATTTCGCATGCCTCGCTTCGCTCTCTGTGCTCACCCAGAATACCTCCTACCAACGACTATATCAGATTTTTCCTACTTCTGTAGCAGAAATCAAACAATGATTGGTAACCACTTACATCTTCGGTACTGAATAAAAGAAGAAGAATAAAGAACCGTCCACAAATTCGTATGTGAGTATGCATTTCATTCACAACACTTCTCATTCAGAAGAAGTGTCTTTGTGCATAATTTTTAATGAAATGTTTTTTGATGCGAAAAATTGTCGCCGGTTCCTGACATCCTTTCTCATGGATATTAATATTTCACAGGAAGGGTGGAGTTGAATTTTAAATAATCATCTATATATGTTATTATTTATGAGATCTATACGTTTCATATCTGTGGAAAGTACCCCTTTAATGTCTGGTGGTAACAAGATGGTCGCACACGCTTCAACAATCCTGGAACAAAACGCTTCACGATTGTTTAATTGTGTATGACCATTTAATAGAGATAAGGCAATAAAGGGATAATTGTGTTACTGTATAATAGGAATCAAACAATCGTTTATTACGAAAACCTAACATGGGCGTTGAATCTATTTAGATATTTAGGGACCGTCCACAAAATTTGTATAAAAAATCGTACCAACATACTCACAGACGAAGCGTCGAAAATCGCTACGAATTTCCGTACGAATTGTTTGATGTTTTCCTTGGGGACCGTTCACAAAATTCGTATCAAATAGCATACCATTTTCATCTTAGAAGAAATGTCTTTGTGCATACTCAATTAAAATTGATACGAATTTCTGTACGTTTCTTTTGGATAGTGTCCCTTAGCTTATTTGTAAATAAAAAAAAGTAAAGAAAAAATATAAATTATATTATTGCAAAATTGCATTTGATATCTTGATTATCTTTCCGTTCATTGATTACAGATTTGGTCATGGTCAAATGAGATTTTTTTACCCCGATTACAATTTCTTTATTATCACTTTCTCTCTTTTTTTCTGTATTATAAATATGGAGAGATATTTCTCTCTTAATCCGAATCTAATGTCGTAAAATGGGCACATAAACTTAAACAATCCTGCAGCAAATGCTGCAGGATTGTTAAAGCATCTATGACCATTTTCTAACACTATGCATGAAAAGGTTAATCTGAATCTGGAATTTCCTCAAAGGGATAGTTTTGTATAGACTTATTTTTGGGAGTCCGATTTCATTGCGTTGCGTCGAATTGCATGGATTTATTGAACAGACAACACCCATTTATGTTTCTGTCGTGTCAAGTGAATATTTTATTCTTAATTTTTGTGTGGATTTATTTTTGCGAATTGTCGGAACCCTAAGGTTTTGCGTGGACTTATTTGTGCGAAATTGCCCAAAATACGAAAATATTAATCCTCGAAAAAATCACATACTAACTGTGCAAAAATTTACCCCTTGCAGGGTGGCCAGCGGTCCTTGAAAACCTTGAAACCTTGAAAAGTCCTGGAATAGGTCCTGGAAAAACACCACTTTTTAGGATTTTGTCCTGGAAATCCTTGAACTTATTTCCTAGGTTATATAAATGCCCCAAAAAATTCGGCGTGTATTAGAGAGGGGCAAAAAGAGACGGAGCGTTTATTTAAAAGTCGAGTTTTCTTTCAAAATAAGAAATATATTACATCCATAAACGCAAACGAAATCATATATTTACCAAATGTTTCCCTAGTTTTCGTATTAAACATAACGAAAATGGGTGAATTACAATTAACTTTTGCATAGGTTTTCCAACTTTATCCAATAAACGCCCTCTTTTTGAGTTTAAGGGGGTGCGTTTATTGGAGAGGGGCGTTAAATAGAGACAGGGCGTTTATTTGAGCATTTACGGTAATCTGTTATTATGTCTTTTTATGTTAAAGAGTTTTATCAATTTACTACAGAAAACGCATTATTTGTTGGACATTTTAAAACCTTTTTCTGGAACACTGTGGGACGCAAAAAAGTAAATATACCACATAAAGATAAATTTTTGTGACATATTTTTTGCGAATCTAGGCGTAATTAGGAAATTTGCGACATATTACAAATCTCCAACCTCGAACCCAGCGCCGTTTTTCTCTTTTTGATTATGATCAAAAAGAGAAAAACGGCGCTGGGTTCGAGGTTGTCATCAAAAAGAGAAAAACGGCGCTGGGTTAGAGGTTGTCATCTCTCCGTATTTACTCTATTCAGTATGCTCATCGCTTACAATGGGGAATTCCTTTAAGCCTGGTTCAGACTGGACGATTAAAGCGATTATAACGATTAAATTGAAAATTGAATAGCCACAATCGTCACCGTCGTCAGTGTGAACATGATTAAAAAATTCTAGGTCAAGACAGCAAGTCGCCAACGTAATAAACATCGTTATCTGCCTTGATTCTTACTCGGTGTATAATCTATATATTTTTCTTTTTGCTGCGTGACCATCTGTTATGTATCATAAACTTTACTCTGAACTGTTTTCAATGAATATTGTGCGAAAGTGAGATAATCGCCGAAGAAATAAATCAAAAAATTTTGATTTATTTATCCTTCAATCGCGATTGTAGCGATTATTTTTAAAGAGTAACATGTTCACACTAGACGATTGTAATCTGTAGACGATCTGTAACTGTAATTGTGAACATTGTGGCGAATGAATTTTAAATTTAATCATCGGAAGCATCGGCGATTGAAGGATAAATAAATCAAAATTTTTTGATTTATTTCTTCGGCGATTAATCATGATAATCGTCCAGTCTGAATCAGGCTTTACTGGCTCTGGTTTTTCATAATCTTCAAGACCATGGATGTTAATATAATTAGGTGGTGTTCAGACCCATCTATGTTATTAGATATCCCGCATTTGAAAACGAGCGAACAATAGTATCTTTTAACGAAATTTTTCCTATCTCTTTTTCTAAGAAATAAAGTTCATTTTGGGGTGGGCATATCTGCTGGTAGGGTGGGCCTATCTGCGGGTTTAAAAAAAGTGTATAAAAATGCATGGGCCTTTCTGCGGGTGGGATTATCGGCGGTGGAATACTAATGCTTTCAGAACACCTATTTTTCAGAACACCTCTCGACCTCTTAGCGGATGCTAAGCAGTAATGCAGACCCAGTATCACTAATCTTATACATATTGACTTAAATTAAAGTATCAAATTTTGTTACGAAATAAAAAACGATTCGTTCGATGATTGGTTGCTCGAAATAGGAAAATACCGAAAATACCAGGTCCAAAAAGTAAAAGTTTCAGTTTCCAAAAATTTATTAGTCGATACCGTGAGTTTCGGTAATTTCAGGAAATCAAAATGGGGGAGAAGTAGCAGTGCAAAATCAAAACATTACACTTTTTTGTCGCCTGCATCAAAACACTATCGAGGTCAACGCAATCTATTACCCCTGTCTTCATTTTACGCACTTACAAGACACGTTATAACAAGAAATTTATTACTTGTAATGAAATAAGTCCTAAAGCATGAGCACACCTCCTGTTCCTGCACAAAGAAAGGTTGGTTTTATCAAATTTTGGTTTTATGGATATTTTAATTTCTATATATATAATATATTGTAGGTGTCAGGTGTTGTGTTTTGCCAGCTATTTATTCTCTCCTAGACTTAATGTTTTTACCAAGCAAAAACATTTATTCCGGGAGTGGCCAGCATTTCTTTGTGTGTGTGGTGGGTCGGGGTTTGTAGAAAACGTTGGATAACCCAAATTGAGTATATACTCTCCAATTGGGTACTTATTTGGGTAGTGTTGTTCTTCCCCTAGGAGCTGCAAAACTGCGAAAAAACCTTACTACCATCTAGCGAAATATCTGTCAACCATGACTGACAATTGCTCGACTACATTCTTAAATTATTTATCACAGGCCTGTGAGTTTGCTGGAGGCCATGTCTCTTTCCTGGTGACACCCTAATTTTAAAAACCGATTCGGAGGAAAAACAATAGACAAAGTTGGGATAAGGTGAAACTGTGATATTGGAGGTGTCTATACACATCAGTCCCGTCAATTCCACGTTTGCTCCACGTGGAGCCTACATTGGCAAAGTGTAAAGTGCCATCAGAAAAACTTAAATAAATCCAGAATTACTTATGATATCCATATTCTTTAAAGAGCAACTACCAGGTACATTTGTATTGCTACCTCGGTACAAATTTAAAAGTACAAGTGTCGACTAAACTTTCTGAAATAAGCTTAATTCTTTCTTCTGCTTTCTTCCTGGCTACAAGCCATTTTTTTCTTATATCAATCGGTTTTAATTTTATATGAAATATAATAAAATTCTGCTTCCTGGATCGAGTGTGCCACGGTAAAATCTTTTTTTTAGAGAAAGTTACCAGAGCTTGAAATAACTTTTTGTCGGTCAACGTGATTAGGGAAAATGAATATACGGCGGTCAAATGAAAATCCTGGCAGTCATATCGTTAGGTAGTCTGGCTAAAATAATGTCACATGGTTGGGTGCAGAAGAAAATATTCCACTCTAGACCCTCGGAAACAGCCTCTAAATCAATTTCTGATAAGAAATTTACAGTGGCGGATCTAAAAGCTTGAAAATAGTAAGTAAGTGCCTACGAAGAAGTGTAAAACCATCGTTATTTATTTACAAACTGGCCGGTCAAGATGATCAGCATTTAAGAAATTCCGGCGGTCAATGACCGTTGACCGGCCGTTATTTCGAGCGCTGAGTTACACAAAATTTAAAACTTAAAAGTCAAATAAAATGCCATGTGTTCGTCCGTTATATGCGGCACACTGTTTCCGCGGAACTAAGGTTATTAGCGATCGAACAACACAAAAGTTATAGTTAGATATGTTTTTGCGATCGTAGAATCCGTTGACAAAGAAGGAAAAACACACATTTTGCCGATTTTAATAAATAACATATATTTACCCCAATTGTCCCTCGAAGTGTTATATGTGGTTGGAGAAACATGGCTTTCTTGAAGAAGAAGGTTTTTAACAGTTTCTTAAAAGAGCAATTTACTCAAAAGTAATGACCGAAGGAATAGGTCATCAGGGTTTTTTCAGCGATTTTTTGCCACCGCATAACGGTGGCAAATATTCAATCTTCAGATTGAGTAAAACTCAAAACTAAATCTTAGGAAATAAAAAAAAATTATATGGTAAAATCATAAAAGAGAGTGTTGGTTGGTTAATTTCCAAGATTATTTGTATATAAGGAAACTTTAACAGAGCAGAGTCCATATATAACGTTATGTTAATAGGGAAAGCCAAACAGCAAGACATTGCAGGCATTTTGATGCAAAGATTCTAAGAAAATTTTAGAATTTTTTTTTTTTAGAATCTTCAACTCAATCTTCATTCACAAAAACAGTGGCAGTTAAAAATCCTGAAAAAAACCCTGGTCATGGTCATAAAATTATTTTTTTTCCTGAAAACTTTTCTGTTTATGGAACAGTTGTCTATAACCCAAAACGGATGTGATATAAACACAAAAGTGAGTACCAGACATGACCTCTGAAACAGTGCAACAGGCTGACTCTTAAAGATATGGTGTGCATAGACTGGCACACAAACTTTAAAATGGTGTGCGTAGAATGGTGCAAAGCAAAATACAACGTAGGCTAAAAGTGTAGACACAAAGCTACATGTGGACTATAAAGCCACTGTCCAATGTGTTAATAGTGAAAGCACTACAAATTCACTAATATGTGTGATAAAGGTATTATAAAAACATATGCAGTTGTCAACAAGCAAAACAGTGCGATGTAGACCCACACAACCTAGAGGCATGTTTATATTTGCAAACGGAACCCCTAGGACACTTCTCACCCTGACTGAAAGCGAAGCAAAAGAGTTCAGCAAAACCAGTAGCGGAGTGCTGCGTAACTCCCAAGCGTTGCCTACCAGTAGAGAGCAAGGGTGACACGGGAGCTCCAGAGGCTGACATAGAAAAACCAGAAGAACCAGCAGAAGAGAAACAACTTTTATTAGTAGTAGTATTTACCAGGCTAGGACATTGGGGGACAAGATGCCCAATATTAAGGCAGGAATGGCAAAGTGCTCTTGCAGTACGTAAATAACGAGCACACAAGTCCTCATCGATGGAATCCCAACAAACATTTTGTCATGGTGATGAGCGAGACATCTGTAGCCTGAATTGGGTATCATAGGCTATAAACTCATGCCAGGCATATTTTCCAGCCAATTCGGCTGCACGAATAAAATACCAGAGAAGTTGGAACTCCCTTGACTTGTGAAAATATGCATAGTACAACGAGAATACTGACCATGTCAAAGCCCATGGCTGAAACTCCACCACTTTCAGGGGTTTTGTGTTAGGCTGGCGAATGGCGAAATTCACCGTATGGAAACCTGCATTCTGCCAGAAATTCGCCGGTTGTGACAACCTTAAAAAATATTTAATATGGACCATAATGTGTTATGATCTAATACATTTAGTCTTTTGTATTTTAATGTATATAAATGATGCTATCGATATTGTGATCGCTAGCGTAGGGCTCCAAATAACGGCCGGTTAACGATCATTGAACACCAGAATATAATATTTGACCGTCATAATTTTATTAAATAAAACCTTGCACTTTGAAGAATAGAATAAATTTATTTTTTGTACGTAATTTCTGTTTTACCTTTACCATCCAGAACTAGTCAGAGCACCAAGATGGAGACTTAAACTAAATATTTTTGATAGTAAACAAATAACGTTGGACTTTAAAAGGCTAACAAGCAATTGTTAAACTATTAAAAATACAACGTAATGATAAGTAATTTTAATCCTGATTTTTAGATCGACCTCTGACTTGCATCTTTTAACCAAATAAATTAAGGTTTTTTTATAAATCTTTGCGATGACGGCACTTATGTGCCGAGCTTGTGTTAAAAATGTATGTTTAATACAGTAATAGAATTTTTACTTAGAACACCGTCCTCTATTTCCCGTTTTCCTAAAAATGTGTAATAACAATAGATAATTTTGCTATTTTCCACTTCTTCTGTTGATCATGAGTCTCAGCTGTTCCCACAAATATTAATACATATACACAGAACAGCTAGCTTTCACATTCTGAAAGTCTATGTATTTGTTAGAACATCTCATTTCACAGTTGGGAGGGATTCCCTTCCTAGAACAGATCAATTTTCCTGATAAATAAATAACATAAATAAATGAACAATTTCCTACTTCTTTTTATCTCTTCTTCTTTCTTACTATGCATGGTGGTTGTTGTGTTGGTGGTTGTTGTGATTAGGAACGGTTGGGTTGGGGCGTTTTTGAAAATATCTGTACAGAACTAATGGTATGTGAGTGTTGATTTCTTCACGAATTATGGAACGGATATTGGATGCTGGAATTGTTTTGGGACAATTAATAGATTTTGTTGGTTGTTTGTTTGTCGGAGGTGGGCGTTTTTGGACAGATGGTTTTTTGGAAAATTGTGATGTGGAAGAAGAAAGGACGGGTGGAGTGGCTAAGGCTGGTTCTGTTGGTGGTAAAGTTGAAGTTGGTGGAGGAATTACAATATCTGGAGTCGAAGAAGTGGAAAATGAAAATGAAAAAAAAGTTCTAGCCATTTTCACAGTGGATCCGGTTCTGAAATTTAAGGCGTTAACTTTCAGGTCCAGGTTTTTGTGGCACAGAGCAAACCATTGCTCATACGTGCGGTCCTTGTTGGGAATATTTGCGACGCCTCATACAGCATGATATTGATTAAAGATGGCGGAAATCAGCAGGATGGTGAACAGAAACATGACATCAGGTTAACAGTCAGTATTGATGATAAAGAGAGCTGTTTTATATTACTGACGTGACAAAGGCAATTAGGAGACAATGCGGTGAGTGACCGGCACCGGTTGCAGTAAACTTGTTCTCCGATTTCTGCTCTCAAATAGTCGCCCTGGTTGTGCACAGGGCTTGGCAGATTTGTGCAATTTTATAGACCTGTCCTCTCGTAAAACAGGATTACTCAATTGGTTTTTTTCCTGAAATATACTAGAAAAGGAATATCTATTCGCAATGAAATCTATTAATATTTAGCATATTTATGCATTGGTATATTTCAAAAAAGAATTAGGGCTTTTAAAGCCCCTTTTCTCAATAATTTATCCATATCACTTTAAGGAATTCTGGTATAAACATTGCAGGTCTAGGCTGCAGGACGCAGAGATAGAGTCTATAATGGTAGACTAGCAAAGAACATTCACTTTTGATCTTGCCAATTTTGATTGATTGATTGTCAATCGCATAGAAATTTAACCAATCAAATCTGTTATCATTTAATTTATGCACTGTTTTCAATTATTTTGACACCTTTGAAGTGGAAACCAGATGTAATAAATGATCGTTAATCACTGGCATGTTCTATGTTGTTTCTTTTTTTTCTTGAAAAATATTCTGTTTCCATGTTAAAACAGAAACGCTTGTCTCAAGAAAAATGAAATTGGCAGCCTGGTAGTTGTTCTTCGCAACAAGTCCTTGTTTTACTACGGGATCAGCTGCAAGACTCGTAAAAATTCTGAAAATTATGTACTTCTACATAAATGGAGTTTTACAAGCAAACTTTATGAAAAGACAAATGTTTTTCAGTAAATAGAGTCGTGGTCGCGTTCTACAGTTGTAATTCTACTTCACCGATCAAAAGCTAATAAGAATATGCCCTGGGAAAATGTTGGGGTACCCAACGTTTTCTACAAACCTGGTGGGTCGTGTCATTGACTTAGCTAAAATTTCCTTTGGTTTGGATGGCAGGTGATGCATAAATAAATTATGGATGAATAATTTTGAACTTATTCGTCCCCACTTTAGGGTTTGGTTTGAGTTACGGCTGACGTCATAAATATATTGTGGTAGAGTCAGCCAACCAACCCTGTTTCTGACACATCTTATGACTCTAACATCACATATTTCTGACGTCGACCTTAGGGTTTTAGGAGAGACAACCCTACTATCCAGACAACCCAGCTAAGGTCAGTCCACATACTTCTGGGAACTTAAAGATAGTCTCCATCACTTAAATGGTCAATTGTAAGACATTCGAAATCCTACAGGAATATATTTGGATTCAGACCTAGTCAGATCACTAAGGGTTCGTCTCAAAAATTCGCTTAAATTCGCTTCGTAATTCGCTTCATTTTCATCTTAGATGAAGTGTTATT